>VDFB02322194.1:129579-198442 GCA_007258455.2 Sequoia sempervirens
CGCTCCAGAATTGAGGAAGATGGACCAAGAGAAGAAGACTAGTGCTGAAGCCAAAGAATTTGCAGAGCACATCAAGAATATACATGAGAATGTCGGAGAACATATCAACAAGATGAATATGCAGTATAAGGCTAAGGCAGATCAGAAAATAACGCTAAGGCAGATCAGAAAAGGAGGTATAAGGAGTTTTAGATTGATGATGAAGTGATGGTCCACTTGAGGAAAGAAAGGTTTCCAGTGGGAACCTATAACAAACTGAAGATGAAGAAGTTCGGTCCCTGTAAAATTGTGAAGAGGCATGAATCAGGGAATGCATATGAGGTAGAGTTGCCAAATGGATTCAACATTTCCCCTGTGTTCAATATTTCAGATTTGACAGAGTATCATGAAGGTGGCGCAGAGGAAACACCTACAATGGAACAGTTTGGCATTCCAGCACCTACTTCAGAGAAGGAGGAGATTGAAGAAATCCTAGATAGCCGTGTGGGAAGGAGTACCAAAAATAGGCAGTATGAAGAGTATTTGGTAAAATGAAAAGGAAGGCTGTGGAAGATTCTTCTTGGTTGTCTAAGGTAGAGGTTGACCGTTTGGGTTTTCCTCAACCATCTGAGACGTGACGGGGTCACTTCTCAAATTACCCTGGGTGTCTGATGCAGGAGCATCCAGTGGTGTGAGGGCAATCTTGCATCACCCAAAAGATGATTTCCATTTTTGTTCTTGTTGTTTTCTTTTTGTAGATGTTTTTGTATTTCTGGATACCCTTTCCATCGAATAAGAGTTTCCAACTTTCAGAACTACTTTTATGCTTTTTCTGCTCAACTGCTATTTTTAGCAGGTTTGCATTTGAAGTCGTGGGAAGACAAAATTTATGGGAAGGTTCAGGATGGAAAAATACACAGTCTGGTGAAAGAATCAGGTCAAGATCATTCACGACTTGAAAGTTATTCAAGTTCCAATTTCTGCTTTTTGCCCTAAAAAACCTTCTGAGCTCAGTTTGAGGCAGCAAACAATCCCGGATGGGCCTGAAAATTTGCGGAAACGCCAAAGTAGTCCATCAAAGGCCTACTTTGTGGAAAATCATCTTTTCGAGAGCTTTCCGAAAAGGTATTATCATTGAAGATCCGACAGTCGGATTAAAAGTTATGGCTGCCGGAAGTTGGTGCATATTTTAGAAATGTGCTAATTTTCAATTGTGAATTTAAACTTGAATTTCAAATTGTAATTTTGGTGCCAAACCGTCAAAAATATTATCTCAACGGTTGTTTTTGGTTGCAAACCGAAATGGGTCTATTTAGGGGCTTGTTTCTGATTTTTGGGTAACTTTTTGGGGAAAGAAGTTCGCATGCTATGAAAGGGGATCTGGGTAATTTTCTGTAAGTCTGTAATTTGCATGTAATACAGAGCTTGGGGATTTGAGATCCTCTGCATGTAAGAAGTTCAATATTTATGAATAAAATATTATTCTCTATTTTGTGAGTGTATTTCTGTTTCTCGGGTTTGCTCCCTCGTTAGTATTATATTTCATGTACTTGTATTGTACCATAAATCTATTGTATTATGTACTAAACTTCTGATGTACTCTCCTCACATGTATACGAGGAGACATTGTTGTTCAATGTAACAATGTATTGATGTAAATAAGTGTTGAAATCTCTTATGTAATGGACAATGTAAAATATGCTATTGTATATGTTAGTTAAATGGATTGATTCTAAATGATATCTATTGATCACATGTAATGGTTATTTCATATTAGTTGATCTTGTAAATGTGATGATTAAGTGAAATTCATATTGTTGATAGAATTTATTTAATGGAATGATTTATAGTTTCTACTAGTTAGTTAATGGGAATCTAGTAACGTAGTCATGGACCTTAGAGGACTATGTTAGAATTTAAAGTATTGTATCTTTTGCAATCTTGAGAATATTGTACTTTCAAAAAAAAAAAGTCCTTTTTTAGGTGTTTAGTGTGTTGTGTCCTCTAGGGTTTTGTGGCGGGGCATTACAACTTTACCCATGTGCCACCCTCATTTATGAGTGCACACCTTGTAGACCTAGTGTGTTTTTCTCATCCTTTAGGGCTCATCTAGTGGATTGATATATTTTCACTAGCCCTTGTGAGTATTTTGGTTCACATAGTGGATAACAGGTTTTCACTTGTGAACATTTTTTGGACAAATAGCTTAGACTTGATCCATCCCTGTTAGACAAATAGTTGAGGCTTGATCCACTCTTTTCTTTTCCTTTTCTCTTTGCATTGATTTTGGCATTGTATGATTGTGTATCTTGTGTCGCTATTATAGGCATGCGTCTCTTTGTGCCTTTGTTGGTTTTTCCATAAGATCTTAGATCTTGGGGGCTTGCTCATCCACCTTTATCTTTTTCAACATATCTTTCTAATAGTTGTACAATTGGACCTCTCTTGACTTATTTGTCTACTATAGTGTGAGTCTAAGTGTAAGTTCATACTCTCTCTAAAGTGGGGGATGAATGTAGTGTAGAAAATTGTATACCTTTACAATTTCACACTATGTTTGCATCCCCTTAATTAATTAGACTTAATTAGGCCTCTAATTGACCAAATTATGCATTCCAAAGCCTTATTATTCATGTTTTCTAAAAGGGAAACCTATATTAAACAATTTTTATCATTAATTAAAACATCTTGTATCATGTGTGTCTTGGACTTAGGGTCCAAGGACCATTCACCCAAGGGCGAATGGGTCCTCCTTAAGTGCCAAGACCCATTTTAAAATATGTTTTTGGAAACATTTCAATGATTCAAATTCAAGTTGCAAGTGTTAGCTTTTGGAATCTAATTGTTGAGAAATTAGATAAAAAACTATAAATGCAAGGTCTTTTATTAATTCAAATCTAAGAATTCTAAGTTGCATAATCAAGATTTCACAAGAGAAAAAATAATTGTCAAGAGCATTGAAGAGAAATTTTTTCAATCATCTATAGTGGCAATCAAGATCATATAATCATGTCAAATTTCATGTGTGTTCATGTTCATGTTTTGGAGCTAACATTGTGATGTAGGTTTCAAGAATTCAAGCAAGCATTCAAGCATCAAATTAACCAATCAATCAAGCCATTTCATGCAAGATCCAAGACCTTAGATTGATGTGTTTGACTTCAGTCCTCTAAGGGAAACCATTAAGGGTTTGGTGAGTTGTAACAAGCAAGTGTTCATTCATCAATTCCTTCATTCTATCATTATTTTATTATCAAAGTTTAATTACTAACATGGGGTTTGACTAAGGCGAACCCCCATTCACCCAAAAAAAACATTTTTATTCTCTTTATATGTGTAGATTTATAGGTGAAGAAGGATTGAAAGTGGATCAAAACAGCAATTTTGCAAAGTTTTTGAAGTTGTCATCATTGTTGTCAAGCTACGAAAAATCACGTGTATGTTTTATTTTCAGCTTTTCGATAGTTAAACCTAGAGGAATCAAAAGCTTAGATCCAAGATCAAAGGACTACAAAAATTTATTTTGGACCCCTACACTAGGACCCATTTGCCCTAGGGTGAACTAGTTTTGTTACAGACACTGAAACCTACTTTTTGGCATAGGTGCACACCATTATGCCCTTCTTAGATCTACTTGCAAATTGTCATTTTTATTTATGTTATCATAGAATTTTTCATTTCAAGTCTTAAGTCATATAGTTTAGTTAGTTAATGCATTTTAAATCATCTCCCAATATTGTAAATGAGTCATTTTTATCACAAGAAAACAGAGTCCCAAGATATTCAAAATAGGGTTGACTCACCTTAAGGTTGAATGTCAATTCTATCCTTTTTTTATCTCCTCCCTTTCTAATGAAATTAGGGAAAATGTGAGTGTTTTTGAACCTTTGGATCACATACCTTTTAATCATTCCATATTGAACAAGAAAACACATCTATCTCACCTCTTTTTTATGTTTCAATGAGAAAATTCTTGATCTTAAGCTTTCAAAAATCAAAGCTAGTGTCATTAAATTTTTCCATCTCTAGGATACACATGCTTTCCATCTTCCCTAAAACAAATATGTTCTTTACAAATGTTCCCACTCAAACCACTTGATTAGTATAAAAATCCTTGTTCCTCCTAGGACCTGAGTTTATCATGTTGTAATACCAAATGAAAGGAGACTAATGTGTGGAAACACTTCCTACACTAATATAAGAGGAGAGATTAACATTAAATATGATCTAAATTAGCTTTCAAAAAAAATAAACACAATAAAATCATTCACCATAACTTAATGATATGTTGAGAAAATCCTTTTAGGAAAAAGTAACTTCCTCTAAAATCTAAACCAATATATAAATTTGTTACAATATTAGTGATCTAGGTGGATCTCAGAACCCTAAAAATTGAACTATTCCAAATGCCCTCGAAATCAACACCATGTTGAAGTTCTCAAAAAACTAGACTCAATGCAACTTGAATGGGCGAAAAAGGAGTTCATATGTCTGAGTTATGGCTGGTCAAAGTTTGATCAAACCAGGTACAAGGGCAGTTAGAAGGAAAAAATTGATTGACTCAGAATTAGATAGAAACAACGTCAAATCGAAGAGCTCGATAACACGAACCCAACCATGTTTGTTTTGTTGAAATTTGAGCTTGTAGTTGACTAGATGGTATAGGTGATTATGTCATCATGACGTTAGCAGATCCGTATTGTATGGAAATGATGTGGCAGAGATGGCATGTGACATGTGGCAAGGTGATGTTAGCTGTATAGACCAATCAGTGACTGCCACATGGCATTCATACAGTCACATGGCAGGTGACGTGTCTCGGCTGATGTGGCATGGTGAGTTGGTAGTACAACCATTAGATGATGTCGACATAGTTGATGAATGAGGTTTTGACACGTGTCCTCCCGGTGTCTTATGACGTGTCTCCGAAAGCAATTGGGTTGCACCACGTGGCACCCTTCGTCTCCCCTAATGCTTGACAGTTTCAACAATTTTTTTTTATTCACCAAAATATTTGGTGGGGATCGAATCGCCAACCCCCATGTTGACAGCACCTACCTCGACCGTTGCACCCGCGCGACATTCGTTTACCAAGTATGGTCACGAGTTTTTTTTGATATTTTAAAAGTTTAAAATTGGTTTATAAAAGGCAAGTGATGGGGGTTGAACCCCCAACCGCTCGCCTAGCAAAATTGTTAGGCACCATTGCACCATCGTATGGTGCTTTACTATATATGGTAGCCGGTGGGAAAAAAAAATAGTAGTTTAGGCCGAAGCCTAACTAATAATCGAATGGATAATAGGTGGAGGTTTTTAAATTAAATAAAAACAAAACCCCAATAACCAAAAGACCTGAGTGAAGGGCTTAAAACAAATCAAAAGGTTTTATAAAGATTATTATTTGTTGTTTGGGGAAAATGATTTTGTTTCTTTTCCTCTAATGGGAAAAAATCCAATTTTGATGGTTTTAGCCAAATGGGAAAATTTCAAATATAAAAGGGAGTGATAGGGAGGCATTCCATCATGGAATTCTCAAGCATCCAAGTGAGGGGGATTTTGGCAAGAGGACTTGGGAGAAGAGTTGTAGGTTTAGTTCAAGTCTCGAAGCTTTGTAGGAGTTTTGAGGGAGCTATGTAGTTTGCATTGTAAGGAGTTCATCCTTTTGATGTCTGGAGTAAGGTAATTAGTGTGAAATTCCTTCTTGAATCCTTGTTTAAGGAGAAGGTAGTTCTTTTTGGAAACACTTGTGAGAAGGTCCTAGCATCTTGCATAAGAAGGAATAAAATGATTCATGTTCAAACGGATCTGGAGATGTAGACAGAGTCTGGTGAACTCCATTATCAACTCTCTCTTTCTTGTCGTATGAATTTTTTTAGCTTCTATTATTTTCATGTGTTTTCATGGTTGATTATGGTTCTTTATTTCACACTTGAATTAAGTTAAATTGGTTAAGTGAATTAATTAGTGAGCTCAGTAGATTGATGGATTGAATTTGCATATTGGATTCAAACCATTAATTAAAGATATTGGCATAGATTTGGATTCAAGTTAAGTAACTGTTTTCAAATCTAATTAAGTGAAGAACTTAGTTGAGTAAGCACACTCCTAAGTTTTTTAGATCAATTAGTTTCAATATAATGAAGGTGAGTAGAAATAAAACATAAATTATTGAGAGGTACCAAAAATAATTAATTGACCATGCGGCATATCATCACCCCCCACATCAAAATAAATTCTTTTATGACTTCAAGTATATTTAATTCAATTCACAACTTGACTTAATTGCGTACAATTTTCAATAGTGAGTTTGCATGCCTATAGGTAATTGATATTTGTATTTGATATTTAGATGATTTTTCATATTTAAAAGAAATTATATTTGTTTATTGGTTTCCAAGGTTAGAAAATAAAATGGTGGTATATTTTGGAGGGATATTAGATTTACTCAAAGTGATGGTATGTGTACTAGTCCATTAATGAACATTAAAACCCCATAGTGAACGCATCAAAGAACAAGCTTCTCCGTGAAGCTAAATAATAAACTCATTTATTTTTTTATTTTCAATTTGTATTATTTTATATAGCTAGTGAAGACTTATTTGTTAAGGTAGTTGAACATGGTCATATTTCTTCTTAATGATATTTTAAAAAGGAGATTATATTCCTATCACAATATGAAATAATTTTACTATTATTCAAAATTTATAATGATAAAATTTAAGGTTTTATTGTTCAAAGTTATTTTTTCTTATTTATTTTGTACTAGTATAATTTTGAGCTTAATTGCATGATTAATATAGAATTTTGGAAATAGTATTTTACTCTTGCATTATGAAGCTATCTAATTTTTTTGCAATTTAGAACAACATATTTCTTACAATACAAAGATCATGATGATGAGGGCACAACCTGAGACACAGAAAATAACCCACAAACAAGAGAATAATTTTATTATTCAGAAAATGGAGCTTCTTACATGTAGAGGATCTCAAATCCCCAAGTTCTACAACACATGCAAGTTACAGAAAGCTATAGAATCACCCTTTCACAATATGCGAGCTTGTCCCCTAAAAAGTTACCCCAAAAATTAGAAACCCACCCATAAATAGATATCCTCATTAGTTTGGAGCCAAAACAACATTCAAATTTGAGTTTAGGCAGTTTGGCACCGAAAATTTACAACATGAAGTTCAAATTTCAAGAGCATTTGCAATTGTATCTTCTAGAAAGTGCGCCAACTTCCCGGGGCCATAACTTTTGATCCGAGACTCCGATTCGCGAACCGTTTGAATCGTTGGAAAGGTCTCGTAGTCAATAACACACTTGAAATTTGCTACACTAATTTCAGCAAGTTTTAGGGCCGATCCAAGAGCTCTAAGTGCCTCAAATCTAATTTAGAAGATTTTCAGGTGCAAATCTGGGAAACTAAAACTGCAATATCTTTCAACCCAGGAACCAAAAATAAAAACCATAAATTGAGAATTTCATTATGACGAAAAGGGTATCCAAAAATTTAAAAACATCTAAAAACTGAGAAACTTGAAATTTGACTATTTTTGGGTGATGCAAGATTGCCTTTACACCACTGGATGCTCCTCAATCAAACACCCAGGGTAATTTGAAAAGTGACCCCGTCATGTCTCAGATGGTTGAGGAAAACCCAACCGGTCAACCGCTGCCTTAGATAACCAGGATGAATCTTCCATAGGCCTTCCTCTCCATTTCACCAGATATTCTTCATACTGCCTATTTTTGGTACTCCTTCCCACATGACTATCTAATATTTCTTCAATCTCCTCCTTTTTTGAAGTAGGTGCTGGAATCCCACACTGTTCCATCGTTGGTACTTCCTCTGCACCACCTTCATGATACTCTATCAAATCTGAAATGTTGAACACAGAGAACATGCTGAATCTATCTGAAAACTCTACCTCATATGCATTCCCTGAATCATGCCTCTTCAAAATTTTGTAGGGACCGAACTTCTTCATCTTCAATTTGTTATATGTTCCCACTGGAAATCTTTATTTCCTCAAGTGGACCATCACTTCATCACCAATTTGAAACTCCTTATACCTCCTCTTCTGATCTGCCTTAGCCTTATACTGCATATTCATCTTGTTAATATGTTCTCTTACCTTCTCATGTATATCCTTGATGTGTTCTGCAAAATCTTCGGCTTCAACACTTATTTTCTTCTCTTGGTCCATCTTCCTCAATTCTGGAGCTGTTCTGGGGCTACCTCCATATACAATTTGGAATGGTGATCTACCAGTGCTTCTGTTGACAAAATTGTTGTAAGAAAATTCTGCCTGGGTAAGATCAAGTCCCATCCTTTGGGTTTATCTCCTACCAAACATCTCAGTAGGTTACCCAGACTCCTGTTAACAACCTCTGTCTGCCCATCTATTTGTGGATGGTGTGCAAAACTGAACTTCAACTCTATCTTCAGCTTCTTCCACAAGGTCCTCCAAAAGTACCCTACAAATTTGGTGTCACGATCGGAAACAATACTCTTTGGCAGACCATGTAGCCTCACTACCTCTTTGAAGAACAAGTCAACAATGTTGACTGCATCATGGGTCTTTTGACATGGAATGAAATGTGCCATCTTCAAAAACCTATCAACCACCACAAAGACTGAATCATTCCCTCATTGTGTCCTTGGCAAACCAAGAACAAAGTCCATACTTATATCCTCCCATAGCCTCTCTGGTATAGGTAAGGGCTGATATAAGCTGTATTCTAGCTCACTCCTTTAGCCATTTGACATACCCTACAACTTTGTACAAACTTCTTCACATCCTGTGACAACTGAGGCCAATAATAATGCTCACTGATAATGGCAATGGTCTTATCCCGACCAAAATGTCCTGCCAATCCTCCACTATGCTTCTCCTTTATCAGGTTCTCCCTCATGGAACTCCTCAGGATACACAATTGACTTCCCTTAAATAACATGCTATCCTGGATTATGAAATCCAACCACCTTGTCCTATCCACTGTAACAGGTTCTTTGCAAGCTTTCCAAGCCTCTGCAAAATCATGATCTTCTGCATACAGTGTCTTGAGTTCATTGAACTCAACCACTTCAATCTGCATCTTTGACATCAATGTATGTCTCCTACTTAAGGCATCTACAACCTTATTTGACTTCCCACTCCTATGTTTCAAAACAAAGGTATAACTCTACAAAAACTCTACCCATTTCATATGCCTCTGATTTAATTTTTCCTGACTATTTATGTACAGCAAGGCCTGATGATCAGTATATAGAACAAATTCGTTCGGCAACAAATAATGTCTCCATTTCTTTAATGCTTGAACTATTGCATAAAATTCCTGATCATATACATAATACTTTCTCTTAACATCATTTAACTTTTCACTGAAATAGGCAATGGGCTTACCTTCTTGGCTCAACACTGCTCCAATAGCACAACCACTGGCATCACAATCCACCTGAAACACCTTGTTGAAATCTGGGAGGGCTAGAACAGGTTGCTCTGTCACCTTTTGCTTCAATAGTTCAAAACTTTTTGCCACTCCAATGCTCCACTTGAATTCTTTTCTATCCCTTCTCATTGTTTCAGTCAGGGGTCCACAAATACTACTGAAGTTTCTAATGAACTTTCTATAAAAACTAGCCAAACCATGGAAAGATCTCACCTCGATAGCAGTTCTTGGGGTAGGCCATTCCAGAATAGCCTTCACCTTCTCTGGGTCCATCTTGAGACCTTCTGCTGAGACAAAAACCCCAAGTACACTAACTCCCTCTTCACAAAACTACACTTCTTCAGATTAATCAACAATTTCTCTTCTCTTAACTTCTCAAAGACTCTCTAAATATGCATCGATGCTCATCCAACGTCTTAGAAAATCAAAATATCATCTAAATACACAATAACAAAACTTCCCGAAATTCTTTTAGTACCTTGTTCATGAGCCGCATGAATGTGCTCGGTGCATTGGTTAGCACAAAAGGCATGACTAACCACTCGTACATGCCCTCTTTGGTCTTGAAGGAGTCTTCCATTCATCTCCCTCTCGAATCTGGATCTGG
The DNA here is from genome assembly GCA_007258455.2 of Sequoia sempervirens. NCBI lineage: Eukaryota > Viridiplantae > Streptophyta > Pinopsida > Cupressales > Cupressaceae > Sequoia > Sequoia sempervirens. Next base: position 139,622 of record VDFB02322194.1, read on the forward strand.
TGATATCCACTCTTCAGTCAATTTTTGAAGTATTGAGCTCCATTCAAACAGTCCATCAGGTCATCCATCCTTGGCGGAAATCGTACTTGATTGTTATCTTGTTTATGGCTTGGGAATCTGTACACATCCTCCACTCCCCATCCTTCTTTGGTGCTAGTACTACAGCACTGACATGGACTCAAACTCTCCCAGATCAAACCCTTTCAACAACTCTTGAACTTGTCTATTCAACTCCTCATTTTCTATTGGAGTCATTCTATGAGCTGCCTTATTTAGAAAACTAGCTCCAAGAATCAAGTCAATTTGATGACTGATCTTCCTTATTGGTGGTAAACCCTCAGGTACATTATCAGAAACAATATCCTAAAACTCATCCAACATCCCAGAAACTTCTTCTGGAACCTTCTCACTATCCTCCTTACTCACTCTAGGAATCAATGCATAACACACACACTCATGCTTCATACCTTCTAAATTTTTTCTTCCATCTACATAACAAATTCTAGCACTACTGCATACCTTTTCTTCGGTCTCCTTCAGGGGTTTCAACTTGTGACGAACCCCATCCTTTGTCAAGGAATAAGTGTTTGCATGGCCATCATGTATAGCTCTCCTATCGAACTGCCACGACCTCCCCTACAACATGTGACATGCATCCATGGGGATGATATCACATAGTACCTCATCATGGTAGCTTCCGATCTTGAACTTTACTAGGCACTGCTCATTGACCAAAACTTTGTGGTCTTTTTGCAACCAAACAATTTGATACGGATGCGGGTGCCTTTCCCTCTTCAGCTTCAACTTTGTGACCATCTCCTATGACACCAGATTATCAGTGCTCCCACTGTCAATAATGACATCACAACATTTTCCTTCACACTTGCACCTTGTGCGAAACAGATTCTTCCTCTGTTATGTTATTTTTCCTCAGTCACTAGGCTTCTCCCCTTTCAACATCATCTGAATGTTCTGATTGGGCCTCCTCATCTGCATGTGCAACCCTTCCATGACCTTCTGGCCTTTTGTTTACCCTTCCTTGGTGTTGTGGACATTCATAGGCTCGATGCCCTTCTTCACCACACTGGAAACACGTTCCTCTGAAACCACCTCTTCCAAATCTTTTTCCATATCTCCCTTGTCCTCTACCTCTTTGATCACCACTGTTTTAATCACGAGGGCGGTAGAAGTTGTCATTCCTTTGGCTTTGGCTAGTACCCATATCTTCACTTTTCTTTTCATCATCATTTCAGCTTCCTGAAGGTCTTCCATTGCCCCTTCCGCTTTGACCTCCTCGTCTTTTTTGCTTGCCATCAAATCTTTTGTTCAGCTTCTCTTCCACCTTCAGAGCAAACTGATATACATCCTCAATGGTGGTCATTCTGACTAGGCTTAACTCCTCCTGAATGCTCGGTCGTAACCCATTAAGATATCAGGCTACCTTCTCCTTATTGGCCTCTGTGTGACCCATTCTGATGATTATCTTGTGAAAATCTTTAGTATATTCTTTCACAAATTTGCTTCCTTGCTTCAACCCTTGCAATTTCTTCAATAGATATAACTCGTAGTCCACTGGTATGAACTGCTTCTTCAGTTTCTCTACCATGTGATCCCATCTGGTGATATTGCCTTTTCCTCTTCGATTTCTTTCCAACTGGACCTCTTTCCACCAAATACTGGCATGGCCCTTCAACTTCATTTTTGCAAACTTAACCCGATCTGGGTCCTCTATTTCCTCATACTCAAAATATTCTTCTAGCTCGTTGATCTAGTCGATCAACTCTTCTGAGTTCAGACTTCTAATAACTGGGGACTTTAGCTCTGGGTCTTTTCCCGATCTTCAAAATGACCCTTATTAGCCGCATTTGGTCTTGATCAATTGCTTCTTCTTCCTCTTCTACATCTGAACCTTCTTCCTCTCCTTCATCCTCACTTTCCTCCCTCGGGTTTAACCCGCTTCTCAACTACTCTTGTAACGCATCAATTTGTCTCTAGAGGGTTGCCAGTGCATCTCTTCCACCAACATTTCTGCCACCTCGACCACCTCTAGCACCACCACGCCTACCAGGCACCACTCTAGGAGGCATCTTTCTTGACTTTGACCCACAACCACAGTCCTGGTGCGAACTGCCTCACGATCGGTGATCTATCCACATGCTCAAGAAAACTTGCTCTGATACCACTTGATGAGGGCATAGCCTGAGACACATAAAATAACCCACAAACAAGAGAATAATTTTATTATTCAAAAAATGGAGCTTCTTACATGCAGAGGATCTCAAATCCCCAAGTTCTACAACATATGCAAGTTACAGAAAGCTATAGAATCACCCTTTCGCAATATGCGAGCTTGTCCCCCAAAAAGTTACCCCAAAAATTAGAAACCCGCCCATAAATAGAGCTCCTCATTAGTTTGGAGCCAAAACAACATTCAAATTTGAGTTTAGGGGGTTTGGCGCCGAAAATTTACAACATGAAGTTCAAATTTTAAAAGAGCATTTGCAATTGTATCTTCTAGAAAGTGCGCCAACTTCCTGGGGCCATAACTTTTGATTTGGGACTCCGATTCATGAACCGTTGGAAAGGTCTCGAAGTCAATAACGCACTCGAAATCCTCTATGCTGATTTTGGCAAGTTTTGGGGCCGATCAGGGAGCTCTAAGTGCCTTAAATCTAACTCGGAAGATTTTTAGGTGCAAATCTAGGAAACTAAAAGTGCAATATCTTTCAACCTAGGAACCAAAAATAAAAACCATAAATTGAGAATTTCATTATAACGAAAAGGGTATCCAAAAATGTAAAAACATCTAAAAACTGAAAAACTTGAAATTTAACTATTTTTGGGTGATGCAAGATTGCCCTTACACCACTGGATGCTCCTGCATCACATGAGATTTAGAATTTTTTGTTCTTTTGAAAGTCTTAGATGTGAGCATTAATTGGACAATGAATGTGATATATGGATGGTAATCCTCCAAAATTGGTGCACATAGATTTGAGCTAGCCCAATTTTTTAATTTGTAAGACTAAGTTACTATCTATAGTTTTAAGGTTTCCAACACTATAAAATGCACAAAAGTGATTATAAGTATAAAAAATATGATCATTTATCTCACACCCATTGAATGATGTATTATCACATTTTTTAGGTTGATTTGGTCATATTTGGCTATAGATGATTCAACAAATGGGGAATGGCCGTGTTCAAAAAATGTATTGGAACATGATTAGGTTTTATGGGCACTCCAAGCTATAGAAAATAAATCTAAAACTTACATCATTTAGTTATTTAAGCCAACCTATAAATCTGCAATCACACACTCAAGGGCAAGAAAACTTGTTTATTTTTTAGTGAATGGGGGTTTTCCTCATTCAAACCCCTTGTAGGTAATTAAATCAAATGATGAAATAAGGAAATTGAAGCACACTAGTAGAATTTGGCAAATAAATGACTAGGTAACTAAAACTTTTAGTCACCCCTTTATTAAATTCCACATGCTTTTGCTATGGTTTTATATTTTGTATACACATCTAACAAGACATTGACATCTACATATAACCAGAATAAATTAAACTCCCCTTTCATATTCTTTAATGTGTGTCCATAACATTCTACAAAGCTCTTATTTTTGTTTGGGTGTTCACTAGAGTGGCTTACGTTTCTAAGCATATAAGGTGTATATTCATGAAAAAGAGGATTTGGAGTACATCCCATAGAGCTTGAAGTGCATGTACACCATCTTATACAATGTGTTTGATAGAAAATTTGATCACTTTAGGTAAAAAAGGATTGAACTCATATTTTGCTACATGTTGGGAATATGCAATCAATGATGAATTGATCATGTTGGACACTTATTGTTACATTTGGTCATTTTAAATAATTAATTTTGAAGAAACATTAATATAGAAAATGCAAATTGGTTCCAAATTATGGGAGTGGAAAGAAATATAAGTCATATCAAAGCTATAGATTTATTTATATTTACAAATATTAATTGCACATAGATTAAAAATATATGAGGCTAAATATTTGAACAAGTATTGGGAGAATTCATTGTTGGCTCATATATTCTATATCGATTTCCAATGAACCAAACAAATGATCTTCCCAAGTAATTTTTAGTTATTTCATCTCATCAATGATCTATTAAACTAATTTCAATTGGTTAAAAAACTTCTCTTCATTCAGTGCATCATTATAAATGCTTGAACACCACTATTGGGTGATCATTACTTGCTCTCTATATCATGTAGACAATCAAATATTACTATTTTCTTTTACATAATAAATAAACATATAAGGCATTTCTTGATCATGAGAAGTGATTATCTAAATTAGCATATTACCTTTCTTTATTATGTATGATTATTTGAATGAATTCTCTTCTAATTACAAGTTCAGGTTGAATTTAAATGAACTTAAAGAGTGGCAAATCCTATCTCACCTCTATCTAAGTGTTCTAGTTCATTCTAATTGATAAAACAAGTTTCATTGGTCCTACATTGTTGTCTCACATTGATAATCCCTTGTGTGAAGCCTTAAGCCTTTTTTATGGAAAATCAGATTCCTTTAGGTGGTAACTCCATCTCAATTGAATTTCATAATCCGTTTATCAATACTTGAAATGTAGAAAAACAAATTCAGACTAAAGATTACTTATATCATACTTCAATCCTTTCCTCATTAATGACGAGTAGATTATTATAATACTCTATACATTTATTTTCAACAAATAACTTGAATACTTTGAAAAAAAATATTTATCAAATCTCAAAAATCAGTAACTACTTTGTATGAAGTAATATAAAATGAGAATGATCATCATCAAATCTCAAGAATGAATGACTAATTTGTATAATGCAATATTTAAAATATTTATTAATCTACACATATACATATAAAATTGTTTAAATTGTTTGTAATTGTCGACTCTTTATTTACTTGTATTTTAGTTGTTTGGAATGAATCTGCAACTTCCATTGTCCATTTTTTTTATAGTGTTAACATCAAAATTGCATTAAAGTTAAATTTCATTTAAGTAGTAATAGTCGAACAAAGGGTTAAAACTTGTATAAATGTTGTCTCCATCAATGAAAACAAAAGTGTGGCAAATGAAATACAAAACTATAAAATATTTAATTCATCTTCTTAAAGAACAATAAAATTCATTTCTTTTACATAAATCCAATAGACATGATGTAAGGCCTCTCTTTCCATTTGACTAATACAATCTTAAAGTGTTATATATTCCTCCTAAATAGATGGTTAGATATATTGCAAGCGATATGAATTGTCTAACAGTAACCTTATAGTTTTATGTTATATCACTGTTATTTTACTTAATGAAGATGTATGTGCATGCGAATTATTGTATGAGATTCGAACTTATAAGATGAATCTGAAATAAGATAATTGTTGTGTCGTATTACATTGGAAGTGTAATTAGCTATGTAAATGATTCATGAATAAAGTTACAAATATTCAATTTACAATTAATGTTCTTTATTAATATGTCTAACTATGTTTGATTATGTTGTGCAGGAAATTAAATGAGTTGATGTGGGATTAACATTAAAGGTCGAGAAAATAACGGTGCTAGCACAAGAAAGGATAACCATCAAGTGCAAATCAATACTTCTTATTGAGGATATAAATTTATCTCCATCCTAGACCTAAAAACAAGTAGAGTAAATGTATTGGAGGGCTAAGGAATCAAATATGCAAATAGGAGGATGGATAAATATTGGAATCAAATCAGATACATCTTTGAGAAGTTCTAAGTGTAGCCCTATTTGAATTAGAAGGGTTTGAGGTTTTATTATTGATTGGTTGATTATGTTTGAGTAGAATCCAATTGCAGGTCATGTGATGTGAGTTTGGTTGGGCTTGGAACCCTTGGTCAAGATCAAAACTCGTATGGATTCTTTTGTGGGTTTTAAAAAGGGATTATTGAGTCAATTTCCTTGGTTTTTGAACAAGAATAGACCCGTAGGACCTATACCTATGGGTTTGGAACCTTTTTGACATGTGAACTTGTCCTTGGAGTGTGAAAAGACCCCTCAAAAGTCCACATTCATGAATGTGACGAATTCAAAAAGTGTTGGGGCTTGGGAAAAGTGACTTGTCACTCTCAACTTCCCACTCCCCAAAAGTTCTTGGAATTGGCACAAGACTCACACATGTGTGAACACTTGTGGTAAAGAGTGTAGGTTTGGAGGAATTCCTATATATCTCAAGAAGATGGAAGATTTGGGCATTGCCCACTTCTCCTTTTGGAGAACTTGTGAAGTGAAGAAAAGAAGGAGAGAGTCAAGGATGGAAGAATAGGAGTTCAAAGGAAAGCAACTTACAGAGAGATAAGTTTTTTTTCCATTTCTTATTCTTAGTATTGGTAGAGATAGCTTGATCTATGCATTGAATCATAAGTAAGATTGTTTAAGGGATATATTAGAGTAATGTGTTGTATAATGAGCAAGCTTGTTATAGCACTAAGCTCTCACCATTGAATTACAATGGTGTAAAATGTATTTCTTGCTCGGGGGTATGGCTAGAGCCCACGAGGCTCCATGATGCCATTACGGTAGGGTGGAGAGCAAGCCTTGTTTGCTTGGGTGTCAATCATTGTGTTCTTGGGTTTAGTTGTAATCTGATTGTTGTAACATGGAAGAAAATGGAGGAAGAGGAAGTTTGCATTCACTGACATGTTATTTGTTATTTCTATGCCATCATATGTAATATAGAAATTGTGAGGAAATTTTCATCTCATTGCATCTAGAGAAGAGAAGATACTTTATGAGTTGTAGTAAAAGTTGTGGGAAATCAGAGATACTTCCATTTATTATAAAAGAAATATTGTGTAAATTAGTTTATCTTCTCTTTTCCAATTGGATAGACAACTACGTTCACTCATTAGTATGAAGGAATGGAAAAGAATTGTGACTTGAGTTGAGTAAAGAATCATATTTTATTGAATTAGTCATTTGTAGTGAAGAAAGCACATATGTAAGAAATCCTTAATTAACTTTACCATTTGCTCCTCTATTTCGTTTTATTTGAAAAAAGATATTACAGGTCTGTAGCAAGGGAAGTGTTCATGATCAACAGAAGTTTACATTTGATACATTGAAAACAATAATGTAGGTTTTATACTCCTTCAATGGTTAAAAATGCAAACCTGCATATTTGTGTAAAAGCGTAAATGAATCAAACCTTCTTGGAAATCAACAAAGAACTTTTGTTTTGCACCTTAAAAATTGCGTATGTGGAAGGCCAAGTAGGCTTCATAGTAAATCTTCAGGAAACGAATATTTTGCTAATCAATTGTTAAATAAAATTCTGTTATTGCCAATTATTAATTTCATTTCCTATCTAGAATTTCGATAATGATATGGCTTTACAACGGAAATAACATGTTCATGTTAAATAATCATACTCTAAATGTATGTACATTCTGAAATTATATATTCAATATTTACAAAGTAACTGTAAAAATAAGAAACTGACCAAAATAACTGTAACTGTAAAAATGGGAAGCAGGTTTATAACACGGGCTAACAAAATAAGAAAATAATTTCATGAAGCTGTGGCTTGTACAGAGCTGAGGGCCTGCATAAGGGAAAAACCTCTGGGTTGACCTCTACAGCCCAAGGGATACGTTTCCCCCCCTTAAATCGCTCTACACATAAATTAAGAGGATTAAACTTCTGTTCGTTTGCAGAGCCACGTATGCCTCTGAATACTTTGTCCTTCCCTCAAGACCCCTCGCGCCTGTAACAGCTAATCAAAGGAAAGGAGACTGAAATAAAATATGTTAGTGAATGTGGTGTGAGGAGAAAAATGAAATGAAAGCTGAACCCAAAGGAAACATTCACTCCAGATCTGCAAAAATAAAACATTTTATTTGCTATTACTCCTACTGCCATGCCTTGGGGGCTGCTGTAACCTCTTTTCGCCTCCCGGACTCAGCTGTAAAAGATGTCGTGTAGGTTGGAAATTGTACATTGTGGATTCTGGTGTTTTATTACCTAAAACTTCTTGGGAAGGACAAGGGATAGGAGCAGGAAATCGTCTCGGTACAGTAGCATGTGAATAGCAATGAAAAAAATAAAAAAATATGGATGTGTTGCTGTCATGGATGGATATTAATTTTCCCAAATCTAATATCGTAGATGTTCTAGCTGCAGCTATAAATGTTTTCTTGTGTTGGACATTTCCACATAGTTCAAGAAGTAGACCTTTTCAAAACTGGAGGACAACTTCTAGACCAAGTCAAAGCGTGATTTATTGCTAGATGCATAGCTTAGCTGACCAGTCACCAAAGCCCCCACCCATTGATTTCCAACGACGTTCACTGGTGTGTAAGATGTTTGGCATGAACTATGTCAGCTTTTTTTCAAAACATAGCTGTCACGCCATATTCAATTCGCCCAACTAACAAAGTCAGATATTTGGGGAGGCTGCCAAACAGGGGTATAATAATGAGGGGTATTAATGTAGTTTATCTAAACCATCAGATCTGAGTTGAGTACATTGAGAATCTCATATGGCTGGATTGTGTTGTATAGAGGAAAAAAAAAAGAAAAGAGAATATAGATCACCCACGGATGACTTCACACAGCCTTAGAATTTATTCATGAATATTTGGACAAAACTTTTATGCAAAGAATTTGTTGGTCATTTAAGAGTGTTGTTTTTTTTGGTATACAAATGAAGACAGAATATCATTCAAGAAATGATTAACAATAAAGTTATATAAACGATAACAATGTATTAACATAAATGCAGCAACAGTTAAGATATTATTTGGCATCAATATCAACTATAACTTTTTACTATCCTCACTTCCACGTGAATGGTGGTTGCAGGAAAATATGAGTTCTAAGACTATTTGTTTAAATAATTATCTTATAAAAAGAAGAGAAAGGAAAAGTAAAGGAGGGACTTAACTCTCTTTAATTTTTAATATCGTATGATCTTTTCTCTTATATATGCCTTACTTTCTCTTTTTCTTATAAATGTTTCCTTTAAAGTTAAAAAAAAAATTAGATTTATATTTTATATATATGAGGTAAAATGTGAAGTCTAATTATGATTCTTTTTATTGAATGGAATAAATAAATAAATAAAATAAGAAATTTAGATTATTTATATATGTTACTATTTTTATTATAAGTTTATGTTTTATAAGTATTTATTTTTACATTTATTTTTAAATGATAAATTATTATTATTACTTTGAAAATAAAATATCTAATATGTATAGATCAAGTGTATAATATTCACACACAAATGCATATTGACCTTATCAACATAAATGTAGGAATAAGAAGAAAACATTTGAATGTATGAGAGTTGTTTATGTATATGTTTGAGTACAATGTAGAACTTAGGGGCTTACTATCCAAATGAGCAAGTAATGGAGGGTTTACATTGACAATGTGATCATTAGTTTAATTCAATTGTCATCAATCTATCCACTCTTGCATTACATATTTCAATTTAGATAGTAAGTCAGGTTGAAGCTCAATAGTGTAAAAGGAGTTCAAGTCAAGTTAGTATATCAATAGATTAATGTATATAACTAAATTGTGTTAAAGGCTCAAATGGTTAAGTTACCATATTCCCTCCTTAGCAAATTAATCTTTTGGCACGTTGTTTGATTGGCTTGACCAAACCTATTAATCATAAAAGCTCTCTTTAATTCAATGATAGCTAGTTGGAAGTAAACCTTGAAGTGTAATGTTAGACGATTAGGGCTTTTATTTACAAAATGATCACGTATCACTTTAGCGACCAAGTAATAATTTTTTTTGTGTGTCGAGGTTAGCATGTCTCAATAGCATCAATGGTAAGGTTAATAGGGAGTCGCAAACTATTAGAGTTAATTATGCCAACATAAGCTTTATTTCCATTAGCGATAGTAACAACTTGATAGTAAGGTGGATGGGTATTTCACTTTCTTATAATTGATATGAATAACACCATCTGAAGAGGATCCAATACAAAAACCTTGTCCCAAATCAATGTAGAATAGTTATAATGGCTAAATATCAACAAAATATTTACTATCACCTAATTAATTTTAGTGCGCATGTGCATGGGAGTACGAGAGTAATAAAAGTATTAGGGACAATATGAAATTCATTATTTTTAGATTGATGTATTAAGTAGACTAGTTAGACTTAGAAAATTATGACTTGGCCTAAGTAATTCACGAAGAGGGAAGCCTTATAACATTGGAGCAAAAAGCGGACCAACCTAGTACTTTCGTCATTACCCTTCACATAGTTAATACTAATATTAAAGTATTATAATCTTCGAGACTCCTAAGCCTAATTCACGTGAATATCAGATTAAATTTTTTTAGGTGGACTAGTCAGTAATTAAACTAATTAGATAAAGTCAAATTAGCATATCATCCTAGTAAGACGTGCAATCAAGAATACAAACTTGATGATAAGTTTTTTTTGTAGTGACATTAGTAACCATGTTATCTCATCCTAGAAATTATAGTGTCAATTAGCTCAGTGTGCGCTTAAAAAAAAATGGTTGGGTTTTTCTAGTGAAAACTTTGGGCATGACACATGAAGTCATGAATGATGTCCCAAAACATAGGTACCTACGCCAACCAAGAAAATTCAACATCTTAATACAAAGCCACATGAGGATTTTAGTTGGAGGACCAATTTTTATAGCTTTTTTAACAGTTTGCACGAGGGTGAGTTTTTTGTTTTTTTTCTTTCTTTCTTAAAGAGTTGAATTATTTTTTTTACAGAAATGCATTGTGATAAATATGGAATTTAAATAAATAATATTTAGTTTGAAATCTAATGCAGATATATTATGACATTGCTTAAAGGTGATTTGACAATATGTAAAAAAATTATGAATAAATTGATAAGTATTTTGGAATGTTCTCATTTATCGTTTATTTGTCTTATCCATCGATCCACTTGTGCAATACTCAAATTTCAATGTTAGGTGTTGTATAAAGGACAAATCCCCATACCATTTAGAGAATATGAGACCATATTGCATTATCATTACAAAACTCATCATTCAATTCTAGATCAATAATTGTACCAACTTTTTGTACATAAGGATAAATATAGGTAGGAATTTTTCATTTCACGTGGCATGTCTTTTATGTTGTTAAAAAGGCATTGATTTGGTACATAAGACTTGACTACAATGAAGAAAAGACACAAATTCCCCACTTGATGGTAGAGCCTAGAATTTTTTTTTAGCATAACCTAATGTAGGTATACAAAGAAAAGAAAATTCTAGAGAATAGAGACAACTCAAGGCCACATTTGTGGTATTAGGAACTTGCATAAGTTTAGGGTTGTGAATCTCAAGATTAGGATTGCTCATGTAGTTCTAACCCTAAATAGAGACATGCTTATTTTCTAATCTACCAAATATATATTGATACAAATTTGATAGTATATTTTTGAATCACATCAAAAATTATATATTATGACATAATATTCCTCATCACAAATAGATCTAAGAGCATTGCAATAGCGAAATTTGGATATCCGTGTCAATTTCCATTTAGTTTTGAGCCCATTTTGATGGAATATCTTAAGAAAATTACATCCTAGCAAGTGAAACACTCTTGTGTTAAGTTTGGCTCATCCCTAATCCTTATCCATCTCCATTTATTCCCACTTACACATATTTCTATATATTCAACCTTATCTCATTTCAATTTGTACCTATTTCTACACATTTTCCATATTGCTAGTACAAATCTCGATACACTTATTGTTAATTTTGAGATTTGAATTTTCTTATACAAAATGATCCCAAAACACTTGGGTTTGATCTTGAGGGGCTTGGGATTGACCCCAAAATTCAAATCTTCAAGTTTAAATTCCCAAGTTCCACCAATTTTCATTAGCCATGTTGAGTCAAATTGACACACATTTTTGTGAATTATTTCTATATCTTTGTACTTAAAATTTCATAGTGAGAATAAAGGAAAAATAATTCTTAGGAAAATTTAGATTTAGAACTTAAAAGGAAACACTCAAATTGAAATATGCATATAAGTCATTTGTATGCTTGAGAATATTTTCAATGAATATTTTCCCAAGGTTGTATTTAGTTAATCTATCTAAGGGGTTGAACTAGGAGATATTGATCCTAGCAATCCAAGAACTTCTCCAAAGTTATTTTTGAAAATCGTCATCCTTATGTATATTTAGATACTAAAGATCAAAGAAAAAAACATTCAAGAGTCTATAGTCTACCAAATCATTCCTATGAGGGATAGGTCAATCATACACATTAGATCATTCCTACAAGGCTCAAGTTTGATCTCAAGGAGATTAAATTCAACACACAAGTATTTTTGGGATTGTACAAAGCCTAATACATTCATCAAATTGTAATAATTCATTCCTATACCTATCCAATTCAAATCATTACAATATCAACATTTATTCTTCATCATTGTTTCCAACAATAAGGGTCTTACTCCTTTACATTTAGTTCCTAAATTAGCATTTTATTTTATTATTTCATATATCTAAGTAATTTATGTTGATTATGAGATTTTTTGATTAGTTAATGTTGAGGATTTTTAGTTTGGTTCAAGCTAGAATGGAGGCCACAATCGAATGACCTCCTCCTCAGAATGAATGTAAGTGAATAGTCCACTCTTGTGAGAATAGTATCCCAACAGTGGCACAAAGCCGACGAGCACATTAACTTAGTGAGGGAATGGAAAAACAAAAGCTTGAATGCTTGTCACACAGCATGAACACCAATAGCAACATTAATGATATAGTTCAAACCTATGAGCACATTAGATCAATGAAGGCACAATGCTTGCGATCACATTGGCCCAATGGAGGTTTGAACCCTAGTGGCCACAACAATAACAACACCACTTTAGCATCGCACTATGGGATGAACTCCTGGTTGATTGCAAATTATTGTTTACATGTATTCAATTAGCATTGCTTAATACATCTAAGGTTTTTTTTAATCCCTATAAGTGCTAGTGTGAAAAGTGTCTTTAGTCATCTAGCTACTTTATGACTCTTATTCATAACTAGTTGGTTAAGCTAACTTAGAGGATTTTTCTTTTTTCTTTTTGTCTCAAGTCATGTGTACATGAAACATGTCTCCAAACTTGTAATTTATACATGTGGGGTAGTCACTTATCTTGATCACCCGTTTTTTCTCTTTCTTTCCTTTAGATGCAAGGGCTTGTATTTATATTTCATTCATAATTGTATGAGTATTGAAATATAGCTCATTTTTCATGTATCTCTCTTGTAAAATATTATTTGGTTTTGCAAGGATCCTTAAGCTCCTCTGAGTCTCTTGGTGAATCCAACATAGTGTTAGAGATATGAATATCCAAAACCATTCTCTTTTTTGGGCGATTTTCATCAACTAATTTCATACAACATGTCTTAGATTAGAACCAAGCTCCCTATTACATCTAAAGTCCCAAAAATTTATGGAACAATAGAAAAATTGATAGTAAATAGTGTTGTACATAAGATTTTTTGGGGTTCTCTATTGGTGTCTAATTGGATTTATGTATCACTTATATTAGTCTAGACAATCATATTGCCATCATATTGGTTGATTGTGTTTGTGCATTCTTGGTTTACATGTTGATGTAGGCCCTAAATTAGATTTTAGCACATCTTTTTTTTAAAAAAAATTGTAAGGAATTTTTTTATGTAGGGCTGATGTTAGTGTCAATGTAGGATATTATTTATCTTCATTTTTATTTTGTATTATTTCTAGGGTAAGTGCAAGAAGTTGGGTCCACTTTTTGGTCAAAAAATGGAAGTATTTTTTCTTGAAAATAAAAGTTCGACATACTTGGAGTAAACATTTGAAGCACTTACACTGAATCTTAAGAAATCCCTATAATACAATATTTAAGATTTTGAGTCTAGTTTACAAATATGTAATTTATTTTAATACCTAGATGATTCAAGTTAATTTTGTATAGGATGTACAAAAAACACTTTTTTAAGGTCAAAACATGCACATGTATGGCCACTATAATTCGATGTAGATAAAAGTATTTTTCTAATTCATTTTGGGGAAATATATATATATTATAGTGAAGTTTGATGAGGATATTTTTTCTAAATATTTTTAAAATTAAATTTTCATTGGCCCTAATTATTATATTTGAAAAACCCTTGTGTACAATGAACATAACTTGGGATAAAATAATTATAAAATATTTTTTTCATTGTGTAAAGAATGATGTCTAAATTGATGACATATATTTTTTAAAAAACTTTGAAAATTAAAAGATAAAAAATACAAATACTTGACATAAGTTTATGAACCACATTTTTTAGAAATTAATTAATAAACCAAAAAAAGGTTCAATCATTAAAAAAATTACATATTTGAAAACTAGACATTATCATCTAAAATGGGTTTTAATTTCATTTTTTTTTAAAGTCATCAATAATATTGCTAAAGTCATTTTTCTCTTGTCGTTTTCATGGCATTATACTAGCAGGTCCAAGGTTGAGGGTTGGATTTTGAAGACTAAAAAGAAAAAAAAATAGTTTTCAAATTTTATGAAACATGTACCCACTAGAAAATGAATACCCATCATATATGAGTACTTGTTCTTTTCAGGAGTTTTTTCAAGCCTTCCACTTCCACTACAAGTGAACCCATTAACTTGCACTTACCCCTTAGAGTTAATTTTTCTTGGGTGTGCTAGTTTTGTGGAGTGAACTAGCTAGTCTCATGGAGTTAGCTTACTTGTCTTTGGAGTTAATTAACAGCTAGTCCTTGTTAGTGACAGTCGACTACCTAGCCTTCTCAACTATTCTCGAATGTAGTTGCACTTTCTTTCTCCTATTTGTACATTTTATTCATAGCTTGTAATACCCCTCCTGTTATGGTTTAGATTTATTTTTCTATGTGTTGATTTGGTACTTTGATACTGTGATGAGACTGTTATTGTTTGGTTTGGTTAGTAGACCTTGTTGTTTATGCCTATACATTAGAGGACATGGTTATTGATATGGTATTGTGATTGGTGATATTAGTTTGATTTCAGTAACATTGCGATGCATTAATTTAGTAAATTATGTTATGATATGATTTGTTAGTTTAGAAATGATTAATTTATCGGTTATATTATATTGTTTGGATAGATGTGATGAAGGATAGTGTAGCACCACTCGTTCGCGGGTGCCCTGCTACGCTGCAATTCCTTCTCACAATACATTGCTTTGATTTTATATATGTATGCACATGTACACGACTTCGTTTGTATGTAGGGATTGTAGGTACATAGTCTCGATTCCACTTGCTTTGGTAGGACAGGGTGAGCACCAATAATCCAACGGTATAATGTTGAAACAAAGATGACAATGAAGTCATCTCGTCCCATGATGTCAGACCGTCTTGTTTAAATGGTTTTGTGCGTTCTTGTAATTGTCGTTCTTTGTGGTCGTCATTTGTGTTTTGTCGTACATTATTTATGTTGGTATTTTATAAGTTGTGATTGAATTAATTAAATAAGGGTAATATTGTTTATTAAAATGTTAGATTAAATTGTATTTAAATATTTAAATGTTTTATTTATTTTTAAAAGTCATGTATTTTATTATATGCTAATTAAATATTAAATTGTGTTTTGTTAATTTAATTAAATTATCTTGTTGAAGATAATTATAAAATAAATAAATCAAATAAATCAAATTATGTGCAAAGCAAGTAAAGCTTGCAAAAGCTGATTTAAAACAAAAAGTATTGAAGAATAGAAAAATAAATAAATAAAAGAATGGAAAAAGTTGTGTGAACGAATGAGAATTGAGATTTGACTGAAAAGCTTGCTTTCAAAGATATAATTTCTTTTATTGTGGATTTTTGAGAGCTTTTGGAAGAAATTGGTAATATCTTTTATTTAATTGAAATTTTTGAGGGTTTATACACAGAGAATTATTGACATAGAGGATTATTGAGACAAAAGTTGCACAAGTTAATGGTTATGTATTTTTGAATCTTCTGGAGTTTGGGAAAAAGATAATTTGATTCTTTTGCTTGCTATATTTTGAGGAGAGTTTTAGAAAGGGATTGTCAATCTTTTGCTGGTGTTATTCTAGAGAGTCTTTTGAACAAGGATTGGATTCAAATTTGGGCACGAAATTCTAGAGAGGTGATTTCGAAGAAGGAACGAAAAGTTGTTCGAAGAGACTGGTAGAATCAAGCAAGCTTCGCCAAAATTCCATTGCATAGGACTCCAGGTTCCTCTTGTTTCTCTTTTAATTCTCTGATTCAAAGGAAAATAAACAAACAATTGAATAAATAAGTTAGATCATTTGATAGAAAAGAAGATTTTTGTTAGAAAATTAATGTTACTTGAAAACAAATCAACATGAGGATATTATTGTGATTTGTGAATATAATATGTAGTTTCTTTGCTTATGTTGATATGGGTAAAATTGTTCTTGCATTAATGAATCATTTTCAATTGAATATATATATATATATATATTCTTATATATATCTGTATCATTGGCTGATTATAATTTTGAAAACATAGAAAGTTATCTTCTCTTGTTATCACAGAGAAATTTATACCCAGATTGTCTTATTGTAATATATATATATATACTTATATATATAATAATATTTATATAAATTTACTCATTTTATATTTTTTGATTGTATCGGTCAAATCAAAGAGTGGTACATAGGTCGAAATGGCGGTTGTACCTATGCACACCATATCTCTGGCATTTATTCTAAGTTAAAAATTATATATAAAAAATGGAACGAAATCTTTGTTTTAAAAAAAAAAATCTTTTAAAAGTAAAATTTTTGGAGGAGTTGGGAGGGACGGCGATGGGCCGTACCCCCCAGCCCCCCCGTACTTTGTAAGGCCGACGACCTTTTCCATTATATTTATGAGAGTTTTTTTTATATATTTATATTTATATATATATATATATTTATTTTGGTGTATATATATTTATTTTATTAAATATTATAATTATAATTTATTTTAAATTAAAACGTAATTATAATTATTTTATTTAATATTATTTTTATTTTATTAAATATTATAACTATAATTTATTTTATTTAAAATGTAATTGTAATTATTTTATTTAAATTTATTTTTATTTTAAAATGTAATTTATGTATTTTATTTTAAAAGGTTAAATAATGTTATATATACATATATAGAGGGCATTATTTTATCATTTGTTATGTTGAACAAATAATTTAAACAAAAAATTAGCCTTATTTTGTATGGTATATGGACTATATTGAGTTAGTTGTATTTCATTTTATTTGAAAATGCGAATCTTATATTTATTTATTTTTATTTTGTAACATTTTGCAAATGGGTGAAATTAATTTAATTGAATGATTGGGAGTGAATTACATTAATTTGGTGCAATCTTGCAAAATTGTATTTGAGTTTTCATTTCCGTTATGGTTGTTCTTTAGTGATATCCATGTGGGAACCCTATTGTATTGCAACCCTTTTTCCAGAGGCATGTTGAATTTTGAATGTTATCCTCATCTTGGTTACACTTTTGGAGTTGAAACTTATTGGTTTTATGATGGAAGGGTTGTACGGGTTGTTGAATTTTGTTATGAATTAACGTGAGATGAGTTATGCCTCACGTGGCTTGGTTTTGAGTTATGTGCTTTATCTATTGAGTTCAACCCTTGCCTAGATTTGTTTTATGTTATGGGTCTTAGGGAGAGTGGCTCTTTGTGGGGGCTGGCGCCTCAGTTGGAGGAAGGTCCAGGAGATCCGATGAGAGCTATGCGATGAAACTCTCCACTAGACACCTGTTTGCTTTGTTGCTTATTGCCTTTGGAAATGTGTTTTGGAAGTTGTATGCTTAATGTGTTTTAGATTCTTTTGAAAATGATTTATGAATGTTCTTTGGACTTGTTTAATTGTCATTGCTTTGATTAATTGTGGCGCGTTTCTTATCTTTATCTTATTATGTGGATTCATGAACGTGGTTGATTATGTCATTGTAAACCTTGAGTTTGTATTTGTGATTGTACTATGTTGTTAATGGTGTCGGTTTGACAATCATGGTCGAGTTAACTTCCTTGTCACCTTTGAGCACGGGGGGTGCGTTGTTCATAATTCACATGGTTGGGTGGAATGTGCTCCGCACCCGTTGGGTTCCCCATCAACATCCTTTGTTCACAACATTTCTACAGTTGGAATTGTACCAGTGTTCACTCTATAGTTTCTGATGTTATTGTACTTTGTATAATCCCACATGTTTGGGAATTGTATTGTAATTCATTCATCAAATCATGTAATGTATTGTATAACTATTGATGTAATAGTTAGGGGCTTTTGTAACATTATTGTGAGAGATTTTGTATAATTATGTAGTGATACATTCACTCTTGGTTCATGGATGTACTCTTATTCTTGGTTATTATAATGTTAATGGATATGTTATTGATCATTATCTTTTACTTTTGTTATTGTTGTTTTGCGAAGTAACCTCGCGTGCCCTAGAGAATGTAACACTTAGTTGTTAATGTGCAATGTAAATATAATTAATATTCGGGTGCATGTTTACTTTATGTTATTTAAAAAGAAAAATTGTTTGCAATGTTTGTTCTCTAGGGTTTGCACGGTGGGCATTACATAGCTTAATTTAGTATGTTGGTTTTTCCCATTCTTGTACTCTATTTCTTTGGATATCTTGTTTTTTCATTAATATTGTAGGCAGAGAATGTAATGTCTTCACATTCATGGCTTGATTAGCATTGGAATTCTATCTAGATATCTTGAAAATATTACATGGTATTAGAGAAGATCTATATTTGATTGCAAGCTTTATTCTTTTTCTATGACTTTTTTGAAAATGGTTGTATGCATTGTTGGATTTTCTATATGTGTTGTGTTGACATAGGATGGAAATATCCTTTCCATTCAAAGATACTATGGATCTCTTATGCTATAGGTTGAAACCCTTTGATAATTATATCAATACCATCACAAAGACTAAATGGGTTAATAACACCAAAGAGGTGTATGTGAGATGTTTTAGTTTATAGGGTGATCTTTATGTATACTCTAATGCATGGGAGAGAGGAGAAAAGTTTGAAGTGGGTCAAATTATTTGGGAAGTAATTTAATCTCTATTTTAATCCTAGAAACACTATTGAATATAATTATTTATTCATATACTACCCGCTTGCCTCACATTATCTAGACCACACTAGGGGAGATGACCCAATGCCTGAGCATGTTCCAATAGTTGAACAATATTTGTGACTTTAAAGTTGTTAGTATTGATGAGGACTACCAATAATTGAATGAAATGTATTCCTTAGATCTAAAAAGAAACAATTCATGTGATGCCACATCAACACATGAAGAAAACATGATTTAGTGCACAACTATTTGTCTCACTTTTTTTGACCTTTCTGGACACTTCGATAAAAAATGTGTTGATGTGGCATCATATTTGATGATGTGGCCTTGACACCTTAGTTATAAGTAGGGGAATTTCCAAGAAAGTTGCTATAAAAATTGGGAGTGATTTAAAATTTCCATGTAGTGTTTTGAGAAGCACAAAGTTAGGGTGTTCAACTATTGAGCCCTCTCCCCTACTATCTCCTAAAGAAGGCTACACATAATTTTTTTAAAAAAATTATATAATGTAAGACTTTATGGCTATCATTTCACATTCCAAAGGGATCTCTCTTCTTACATAGGTCCACTCCTTAGGCATTCACACAAATGTTTGACCTAGTGTAGGGTGCTATGATAGTTTGATCTTTTGTAGGCCAATGTGAGAGAGGGTGAAAGGTGAAAGGGAGGTAGGGTGTGTAGGAGGTATTGATCTCAATGTTGTGAGGTTAGGTGCATAGGAGTTATTGATCTTGATGCATAGGTGGCAACCATTGACCTTAAAAAGGAACGGCAAGAAATTATTGGCCAATATCTAAGTGTAGGATAATCCTTTTTTGACCATTATACGTATTTTTGGACAACATATTGATCTTTATAGATCTTAATGGTTTGATCCCTATGGAAACACAAAAAAGATCTATATTAGGATAAAATTGATCCTTGTAGAAACCAAACAAAGATATTTGTTATCCAATGAAGAATTGTGTTGATATTTATAAAAACTCAACAAAAGATAATAGAGGTATGCAAATTGTGATGATGCCCTTCAAATCATCAAATTGAAGCGTACAAGTGGGCTAAATATTCACACTATCAAAAGGAAATATTTTTTACCTAAATAGTTACCATTAGGCCACATCATCAAAGAGAGGGGTAAATCTACCATAACTCTTTACCCCTTGGTCATGTGGTGTGGTCACATCCAACCAAATGGTTAACTCTATCCTCCTTTTTTTTCAAATGTTCACTTGGAGTGCATCTTTAAATTTTATTTTGAGTGCAAAATAGGAAAGATAGAGAAACAAAATAAATTAGTGTAACTTTTGATTGGCTAATCATACATGATCATTTTTTTAATTGCTTATTTTTCATGGATGATCCATTGGAAAAAAATTCACAATCATTTTAAAGTTCCTTTTTTTTTCCAATTGAACATGTTTATGCATTAAAAATTTCACAATCTTGGAGGAACTAAATATTTAATCAAGGTGGGTGTCTTGTGTTGTGTCCTGTAATCTTTATATAATTTTGTATTTCTTTTCTACAACAAATTCATCTTAAGCACGGAGTCAAATCAGATTATCACACCTTTGACACACTTTAACTATCATGATAGGAAATTAAAAGTACAAATTGTCTTAGAGAACAAAGGGTTGTATAGGGTAACAATGGAAATTGAGTAATAATTTATTATTGAGAAAGGTAAGGATAAATTGTTATAAAATGTGATCAAGCCTTTGAATTCTTGTTTCTTAATGTGTCTCTTGAACTTATTTTTCATCTAGAATCCTTGTATACACCCAATGAATTTTTTATTGCATCAAAAATATCTTTGAGAAGGTAGATGAAATGAAAGGTTATGAGTTGGAGAATGAAATCATAAGTTTAAGTCCTTTCTTTGACACTCTAGAATACTTCTTAAATAAATTAAAATCACTAAGGATATAGTTAAAAAATGTGTAATAGAAGAAAAAAAGATAATTAGTTCTTTCTACACTCTTCAAACTAGGTCCTAACTACTCTATGGTTGTGTCTATCTTATACTCCACCAATAGGGATCTTTGGATAGTATGGAAGATTCCTTCTCTAGATAAATTTATTTTCAACTTGACTAGGGAGTAGGATATGTTAATACTTGTGGGCACACTGAAGTCTTCAAAACCACAAGACCTCTTTGTTGGGAATGGGAAACAACATGCTTCAAAAAATAAAGGGGAGAATAAAAACACTTAGAAGGATGAGGAAACCAAGAAATAACATAAATCAAAATATTTCAAAACCAACACTAAAAATTCTTCAAGTCAAGGGAAACCTAAGGAAGAAAAAGTCAAGTGTTCCTGTTATAATAAAATGGGCATTATGAGCATAAATGTATGAAGAATTAGATTGAACACCTCTCACATCTTCTTGAGAAGCACAATATAGGGGTCTTTGAATCTATAAAAGACTCATCATCAACTCAAGAATCTACTAAAGCAAAGGAAAAGTGTAAATAGAAAATTAAGGGAAAGGATCTAGTTTCTATCATGTCATCATCAACTCTATCTTGGATCACTGACTTAGGTTCCTCACACAACATGGGTTCTTCATAGGTTGATTTTTATTCCTTTAGAGCCTTGTTACATGCATTAGATTACTTTGAGTGATGAAACTCTAGTATTGGTTATAGGGAGAGGGTTTATTAAAGTTTAAGGTGGAATATTAAAATTTTTTCTAAGTGTACATTCTCTTTCAACTAAATTTTTTTCCATTCTATCATATTACACACAATAGGGTAGAAAAGATAGTTGAGTTTACAACTTGATTTATTTCTTATCAAAGACTTGACAATTAGAGAGATTATTTTAGTTGGAACAATTGGTCATGAATCTTGATTGTATACCTTCTCAAGTTTTTCTCCAAATGATCTTTGGAGTACATTTTATTAGTTTACACTCGCATGTAGTTAGAGGATCAAATACCCGAGGAGAAGTTTGCTTTCTTGAACCCATGTGTACTTTCATCCACATTGATTCATATGACTTGTGTTGAGCTTAGACCTCCTCTCACTCTAGAATATTTAGGATTTACTTTAGTTCAATATGATGTTCCTAGTATTTTAGTTACATTGTGGGATGATTTTTTTCCAAATATTGTAGAGTTATATGTTGAGTCACATATTGTACATTTGGAGGACACTATTAAGGCTATTCATATCCTCTTTGATTCTACTTCTTATAGAGTTACATTATGTTCTTCAAATATTATGGGAGAGCATTTAGACCCTCATGTTCCTTTTTTACCTCATTATTTGTCACAATTTAGAATTAGTGTGGATGTGTACGAGAATAATTTGGAGTATCCATATTTGTATTTCAATTGTATTCTATATTTTCTTACACAAGGTTCTATTTTCAACATCTTCATCAATGTGGCTTGGAATATTCAATTTTATTGTGGAATATTTTAGAATTGACATGGGAACACTTGAGAAAATTTAGAGACATCAGACATCTTCATATTTCTTCACTCATCTTCTTTTCAACAACAAGAATAAATTCTACATAAATTCTTGGTTATATTTCTTCCTAATGGGAGGAATGTTGTTCAAAAGGATTAGATTGTCTTTGACACTCAGTGTTAGATATTTTTCATAATTGTAGGAGATTCTAGTTTAAAGGGGACTTCATAGTCTCTCTTATTGTTCTCTCTTATGGAGGGAATTTTTCCTCACATTGGGGTTTTGTTCTTCTCATCTTCTAGAGAGTACTTTGGTATTTTCTCTCCTTTGGAGAAAATTTTTATCCTACTAGGTTTTCTCCTTTTTTTC
Organism: Sequoia sempervirens; assembly: GCA_007258455.2. NCBI lineage: Eukaryota > Viridiplantae > Streptophyta > Pinopsida > Cupressales > Cupressaceae > Sequoia > Sequoia sempervirens. The sequence continues at coordinate 162,577 of VDFB02322194.1, forward strand.
AATTTATGAGATTAATTTGTACTTGGAAACCTCATCAAGTGTTATTGTTGGGACCTAGTTTCTTTCCGCCTGCTTAAGCTATGTTCAAGGGAAAGTGTTAGTGTATGATATTATTTATCTTCATTATTTTGCTGTGGATTATTCCTACACTTGGAGTTAAGATTTATTAAGTGTGCTAGTATGATGGAGTTAATTAGCGAGTCATATAGTTATCTTGATAGTATTATGAAGTTAACTCGCCACCAGTCCTTGTTAGTTGGAGTCAATTGCCTAGTATTCTTAACTATTCTTGGTGGTATTTTCACTTAGTTTCTCCTATTTTACATCTCATTCATGGATTAATTAAATATTTTGGATTTTCCTATTCTTATGCTCTCTATTACTTTACACATTCTTTGTTTTTCATTAACATCACAAGTAGAGAATATGATTGCTTCATATTCATGGCTTTAATGTTGTTAGAATTCTATCCAAAGGTCTTGATAATATTTAAAGTTAGTTATTATTATGTGCAAGGTTCATGCCTACATACAAAGTGAAGAGGTTGTGGGGAACTAAAATCCTAATCCCACCTAACCCTTGGGAGCTTAACCTTTCCTTGGTCTTTATTAACACTACTGTACTAGGATAAATGATACTCTTTTTTGTTGTCAAGGTAATTCTACCTCTACTACTTCTTAACCCACACCTTGTCCCAATCACCACTAGAATAATTGGCACCTTAACATTTCTCAATAAGACAACACTGCTCCCAACCACCCCAACAATATTAGGGTATTTTTTAATGCAAAAAGAAGGATTTTTTTTACAAGGCATAATTTTTATTGAGGATGTCAAAATTTCAATTCTCATAGGCATTGGAAAGCTATTTAAAAGCACTAATAGTGTGCAAGTTTTTTTTATATTATTTTTATGACTATAATTGTTGTTTGAAACTCCCATTTGCTTGCTTTTTTAATAGGGCATAAATTTTTCCCATAATATCAAAATTAGAAAAACTTTTATTCATATTATGGAAAAATTATAAGGATTCTATTTTTAGTATTTAAAATATATTTTGACAAACTTTTTTGAATAACTTTATAAAATTATAAAGTATTATAAAATAATTGACTAAGGCCAAATCCTTATAAAATTTGTATTGAGTGCACCTTGTAATCTTTTTGGGGGGCTCTAATTTCAACATTACTATATTATGGAGAAGTTGTAAGGCACAATTTCAAGTTTCATTGTGTTGTTTTTATGTTGTCATACTAGATTAAATAAGGACAATTGAACATTTAATTTCACATAATTAAACAATGTAAATCATAATGAACTTATAGTCAATGTAATCCCTCCAATTTGAATCTAAAATCAAATAACCAATCCACTCCCTCTTCCAAATTAGGCCAATCTCCCTCCATAACAAGGAATTCAAGGGATAATTATATTTTTATGGCAAACAGGACATTAAGAGTCTTAGTATTTTAGGCCATATTTTATTTTTGGATATTGCATAACTTCATTTGTAGACACTTTTATAAATACACAAAAATAAAGTGCAACCATTATATTCTATATTTTGGAGGATCTTGCACAATTTATTTTCCCTTCAATTATATGCATACTACTTATAAAGTACCATGAGGGTTTTGTGAACATATTTTATTTGCAATAAAAAACTTGTCTATCCTCCAATGTGTCTACCTTGATATTTTCACACCCTCTTTTAATTGCAAGTACATCATATTAGTCTTGTTGGATGTTGCTCCTTCCTCTTCATGCACAACATTGATGATAAAATTTTATAAAATCTACTATACTTCTCCCTTGTTAGTATTATAGGGGTATCATATGGTTATGATAATGCTTCCTTAGTTTTAATGGAGTAATAGAATCATTTTCTACCTACATCAGTTGGTTTAGTGTTCATAAGATTATTGGAATCTATACTTTTATCTATTCTATTGTTTACTTATACAATATATTGGTGTGAATCACCATCTATGTATTGTTTGAGTAGTGCCATAAGGATCTCTCATGTAGATTTTTTACTCATTGATCTTGATTCTCATCTTGATTTTAGCTGAGATTATTTGATTCTAGAAGTATATAGTGGTTATTATTTTGTAATATTTTATATTTTCTTTTTCTTAATTGATTTTCTTCATGTTTGATTTTCTTTGACAACTTTTGAGGGGATTTAATTTTCCTTCTCTTGTTCTCTATTTTGGGGAGGAGTGTTTTCCCATAGGGTTTTCTTCTTTTCTCCATTTATGAGGGAATTTTATTATATACAAGTACTTTATTAGGCCTAGTTGGTCACACCCATATTTAGTTTTTTTCTCTCTCTAAGTTGTACTTAAGGGGTGTGTTAGTGTGAAAAGTGTCTTTAGTCATCTCACTAGTTTATAATTACTATTCTCACCTAGTTGGTTAATCTATCTTATAGAATTTTTCTTCTCTATATGAATAAATTTGTACATGACACATGTTTCCAACACTTTCCATTTACATATATGGGGTAATAAATTACCTCAACCACCTTTTTTACTCACCCTTTCCCTTATATGCAATGAATTATATGTAGATTTCATTCACATTTATATGAGTATTGGAACATAGATTTGTTTATCTCTCATGGATAATATTATTTAGTTTTGTAGGGATCCTTAAACTCTTGTAAGTCTCTTGGGAAATACAACAACAAATAAACATTCCTTTTCAATTTTAAAATTTATGTTAGTACTTATCTTAGAGACTCAATTATTTTATCTAATTTAATTTTTGAATTGATTGATTAAGTTAATTTATTAGCCTAATAAATGATTGAGGTGTTCCAAAAATCATTGATTGATTATGCGATACATTAACATTGTTCACAAAACAATGATGAATACAATATTTTATATTTGTGTAAGTTTATGGATGTTAAGAAAATACAATACTAGAATACTTGTATATTTTTTTATGGAATCAAAGATATTTAAATCTTCTAATGTAGTCATTGATATAAGTAGCTTGAATTAGTTAGATATAAATTTAGATATTGATCCAAGGGAATTCCAATGCATTTTACCATATTTAATTGCATACTCTTATTTCATCTCATGATAGATAACTAGAGTTTTGTAATTTCTAAGACACATTATATCCAAATATCAAGATTTTTTGTTTAGATTACATAAAGTATTGTTGTTATAAGGTTACTGTTTAGAATAGTTAGTTTTTAGTTCATCAAGCATGGTTTGTAGAACCATTTTGTGCCTTGTGGCATTTAACCCAATATATATCAAGGTATTTTTGGACTAGAGGGAGTTTCAAATAGAACCACATCAAGTTTATTCAACACCTAATGCTTCACCAATGGATTTTGGCTAACCTACATATCATACTAGACATTAAGATTCAAAATATTTTGTAGGTAGCACATATCATTCCTAAATATTAGAGCTAATTCATAAGCACCCATGGAATTATTTGGAGGATATATAATCAATAATTTATCTTAGGAGGATGGTAGTTAATAATTCATCTAGTGATAATATTTCTAAGTGGCATATATTAAAAATATTTTTATAATAAGACAGTGGTGACTTATGCACCAGTCTAAGAATATTATGTTATTTAATCAATGAGAAAATATTTGTCTATTATGTGTTAATTTAATTGTGTCAACTCTCAATTGGATGATTATACAATCATTTCATTGTAAACTCCATCCATGATTGAATCAATTGGTATCATAGTGATTTTTGATCCAGTGGTAAGGAATTCTAGCCAATATAAGGGTGAACATATTTCCAACTTGAGGAAATTGACAATTTTTTGTCAACATATTACCAACTGTGAGGTAGTTGCAACCCTATAGCTAGATCATCAAATTGAGAAAATTGATCTAGATTTGAGGAAATATGCCACCAAGGAGAATTATTGGTATAGAAAATTATTTCTAGAATAATGGAATTAAAGTTAGATATGATGAGGATAATGAATATATGACTAGGTGTTGTATAATAATATAGGAAAATGTGTCTAAGCCCTATACATGAGGATGAAAGTGATTATGTTTAATTGGAACCCAAACTATATATCGAGATGAGAAAAACATAGAAGATGAAGAATCAAATTAGATCAAAATGTTGAAAGTTATTTCCAAGATAGGTAAGAGACCTAGAATTGATATTTCTAGCTATGTAGGTGATTGAATCTTGAGGAATTGATTTTTTGGATAAATAATATGGAAGAATACTTTGAGTATGAAGAAATTAAAGATCTAAAAGAGTAAGGTTTGCAAAAACCAAGTTGAAAGGACATGATACTATTTGGTGGAAGGAAGTCTAGATAGATAAAAATAAGATAGGAAAGGAAAGAATTATAAAGTGGGATAGAATATTGAAAAAATTAATGAAGAATCAAATCATACTTTCTAATTATGAGCTTTGAATATTGAAGATATTGCCAAAATTAAGGAAAAATGAAAAGTTGGTGGAGTAGTACACTAAATAATTTCATAAGATGATTAAAGTAATTGGACATAGTGAGGCTAGCAAGGGGAAATTTGCATTGTACATCAATGGAATGAGAACAAGCATTCAAGAAGTTTGATCCTAGTGAGGATGACAATAGTTGAAGAAGCATACCAATTTTTATAAAATTTGAGGAAAATTTGAATAAAATAAGAAAGTTAGATCACAAAGTGGTGAAGGAAGGTCACATATAGGACATAATAAGGAATAAATTACATACCACCATGATGAAAGAGACAATAACTTTGATAGAGGAATGACAAGAGTTTCTATTATAATGATAGAGGAAGAAACAATACTTAATACACAAAAGGATATTAGAGAGATGATAAGGGATTTGATAAAAGACCATTTAGAGGAAAATATTTCAAATTTGGAGGTGGACATATGAATTTTAATGCTACCAAGGGAGTGCTAGAAAAATGGAATATAATAGTGCAAGGGTAGCATATATGGAGGAAGAACCTATTAGATCATCAAGTTTAATATGAAAACTTGAGAAGGGTGAATCACTAGTAATAAGGAGAGATTTTTCACAAAAGTAACACTTAAGGAACCAATGCAAAGGAAAATTTTGTTTGAAAGAAAATGTAAATCAGGAGGTATGTGTTGTAAAGTTATCATTGATAGTGGTAGTACAAAAAAATTAGTTTATTAGGAAATAGTGAATAAGTTGAAGTTGAAAAAGATAAAACATTCAAATCCATATATGATCTCATGAATTTTATATGAACTTAAGATACTTGTAAGTGAACAACGTTTGGTGAAATTTCATAAGGATCATACAATGATAGTGTTTTGTGATATTATTCCAATGAATTTATATGTCATATATTGTTGGGAAGGCCATGATAGTATGATATAAAGGTGATTCATGATGGGAGAAAGAATACTTACAAGTTATGACCTCAAAGAGAAAAGGAATATTTGTATGCCTCTTGAAGAAGAGAGAAAAAGTGAAGTGTGTAATAACACCAAAAAAAATTTGGTTGATAGGATAATTTTTTTGGATGCACTGAGACATGAGAACATGTGTTTTTCATTGGCTCTAAGAAGGAAAAACACTCAAAACACCACTACAAATGAAGAAAAACCACCATAGAAGGAAGTCACTAAATTCTTGATGGAGTACCATGATATTGTGCCAAAAAATATGCTTGAAGGATTGCCACTAGTTCAAAGCATTAGTTATCAAACTATACTAGTAGTGGGAGCCAACCTACCAAATAAAGCAAAACATAAGATGACGCCAAGAAAAAATACAGAGCTAAATCAAAAAGTACATGAGTTGTTGAGGAAAGGGATGATCAAGTAAAGTTTAGTCCCATGTTTCATACCAACAATATTAGCACTGAAGAAATATTTAGAATGGAGGATGTGTATATATTCAATAAATACCAACAAGATCGCTATCAAGTACCAATTTCAATTTTGAAGGATGGATGATATCATGGATTGTTTAAGTGGAACAACATATTTCATAAATATTGCCCTAAAGAAAAGACACCATTAGATCAATATTAGAGAGGGTAAAATATGGAGGACTAGTTTTAAGATAAATGAGGGCCTATATGAGTGGTTAGTCATACCTTTTGGGTTAACTAACACACCGAGCATATTCATGAGACTAATGAATGGGGTTTAAAAAAATTATGGGTAATTTTGTTATTATTTACTTGGATGATATTTTGATGTTTAGTAGGACCAAAGAATAAATTTATGACATATTAGACATGTATTTTAGAGATTGAGATAAATAAGTTGTTGATAAACATAAAAAAATATAGTTTCATGAGAAGATAATTAGTCTATTTGGGTCTTTTCATTCCTAAAAAAATATTGAATATTGGTCTAAAGAAAGTAAGTCCAATTTTTGAATGGCCTAAACCATCAAACGTTAGAGAGGTGAGATATTTTCATAGATTTGTAAGTTTCTATAGGACGTTCATCAAGAATTTTAGTGTCATCTACACATTGCTAACAAAAAAAACAAGGGGAGATCAAAAGGAGTTTAAGTGGATGTTAGGAGAAAAAAGAGTTTTAAAATAATAAAGAAAAAGGTAACAAAACAACTAGTGTTAGCATTACTTAATTTTGAACTAGTATTTCAGGTGACTATGATGCTAGCATAAATGTGATAGGAGAAACATGTTGAGTCAACAAGGGAGACCAATAGCTTTATTTTAGTGAAAAGATGAATGATACAAGGAAGATACACTCAACCTATGATTAGGATTATTATTACATAATCCAAGTCTTGAATAAGTGGTAAGATTATTTATTAGTGAAGGAAGGAATTTGTGTTGTATACTAACCATCAATTCCAACACTATTTGTACAACCAAGGAAAATTGGATCAAAGAAACATGCATTGGGTTGAGTTAATGCAAAGATATACATTTATGTTGAAACATAGGAGTGGGAAGTCAAACAAATTTGTATATGTATTTAGAAAAAAATGGAACCTATTGACATAAATGAGGGTGGAAGTGATGGGATTTGAAGAACTCAAACACATGTATGAAGATGACCTAAATTATGTGAAATGTTGGAAAAAGTAGAGAGCCTATTGTATTAGGTTGGAGTAAGTGGTTTGATTATTTTAATCGTGATAGAATTTTATTCAAAGGAAGCCAATTCTGTATTCCTAGATACTCCATGATGGATAACTTAATCAAGGAGAAACATAGTGGAATATTGGTAAGACATTTTGGCATCAATAAGACAATGCATTTGGTAAAAGTGAACACTATTTTGGCATCAAATATATAAGGATGTAAGGAATTTCATTCAAGAGTGTATAATTTTTCAAGTTTCCAAGGAGAGTAGACAAAATATTGGATTGTATCAACCATTTAGAGTATTGGAGATACCTTGGGATGATATCAACATGAATTTCAAATTGGGACTACCAAAAACATAGAGAGGAAATGATTCTATATTTTTAGTAGATATATTTTCTAAGAAGACATATTTTATTCCTTGTAAGAAGACCCATGATGTTGTACATGTTGTTGACCTATTTTTTAGGGAGATTTTGAGATTGCATGGATTACCATAGAGCATAGTCTCATATAGGGACACAAAATTCATAGGATAATTTTGGAAAATATTATGGAAGAAGATGAATATTGCAATTTGAAATTTAGCTCAATATTTCACCAATATATTGATGGAAAAACATTAGTGATAAGTAGGATTTTGGAATTTTTTTTATGCTTAGTGAGAGACAGGCTAAAAATTGTGATATAATTCTACCATAAGAAGATTTGGAATACAACATAATGAAGAGACCATTTAAAATTGTGATTGAATTATAACCTAGGGTAATAGAAAATCTTAGAGACATCAATGAGGAAACCAAAATGAATGTAGAGGTAGAATAATTTGTGTAGTACATGTAAATAGTACACAATCAAGTTAGATAGAAATTGGAAAAAATTAATAAAAAGCAAAGGATAGGAAGATAAAAAGTGGAGATGCAAAGAATTTTCTATTGGGGATGAAGTTACGATATATCTCAAATAAAAGGATTTCTAGTAGGAAAATATAACAAGTTAAAGATTGAGAAGTTTAGTCCTTGTAAGATTCTTAGGAAGTATGATTCAAAGAATGCCTATGAGATTGAGTTAACGAAATAACTTAGTATATCAACTATATTTGACATTGTAGATCTCCATCAATACCATGAATTATAATCAAGTGGCAACACCATAGAAGTTTCTTTAGAAGAATAACTACTGCAACATCTACAAAAATAGATAGAGAAAATTTTAAACAATAGAATTGGGCTCAACACTAGAAATATGTAGTATAAAGAATAATTGGTTAAGTGGAAAGGAAGATCAATGGAAGACTCATCATAGATATCATAAGTTTAGGTGACATACCTTGGATTTCATCTAGAATTGATAAAGTGCGAGACACACTTTTTGAACAACCCTAGGAGTTTCATGTAGGAGCATCTTAGTGAGTTTTGTCACATTTTATTGTATTTTACCACATACTCTTATTTCATCTCATAACAAAGAACTAAATATTTTTAATAGATTGTGTATATCATATCCACATATTAGGAGTTTTAGATTAGATTATAGAAAGCTATCATTTTCAAAAGATCATAATTCAAAATATTTAGCATTTAGTTCATTAGGTGTGGTTTATGGAACCTTTTCATGCCTTGTGGAATTTAGTCTGAGATACCTCAAGGTAGTGCAAGACCAGAGGAACTTTCAAATAGAACTACATCAAGTTTCTTCAACAACTAGTGGTTCACTAGCAAATTTTGGTCAACCTACATGTTGAAGGGAAAAAGAGGACATCCCATAACATCATCTAGGATTAGTATGTGCCTTAAGTAACATTTATTTAATTTAGGAACCTCAAAGGTTTATACTACTATTCCTTAAAGAGGAAATCAACATAGTTATTTTCCCACTATTAATTCTTAAATGAAAGAGGTTGCAATTAAGTTTTAGATCTTTATGGATCAAGGAGCAGATCTTTACAAATCAAGTAGTTTCAACAACATTACAAAGACTTAGAAATAAACTAGAAGAATATGTTAAAAGAGAAAGAACACACATATTTACATGGGGAAAAGCTTTCAGGTGAAAAACCCCACACTCCAAAACCACAAAGCCAATATATTATTTAGTAGAAAAATAGTTACAATACATTCTTTAGGATCAAGGCCATTACAAAATATTTACATCTTGTTCCATCTCTGGTAGAATTCCAACATAACCCCTGTGAATAACTCTTCTCACATAACTCCTCTAGGAAAACACCTATATTTATAGAGTATACTATTCCCATGATGGAAGTTTCCTTAAACCCATGCCCATGCATGAACATGCAACAAGAAAAGCACTACATGCAAAAGCATGTAACATGCACATGGAAAAAAACACTTGTAAAAAATCTAGACGTCCACATTCTAAGTTTGACTCAACTAGGAATAGAAACTACATCCATACATAAATCTCATTGTAAATAGAAACTTCCAATCTTGAATTTTCAAGGTGGATGCCAAACTCCATACAAGTAGGTGTATTCCATAGTTAACTCAACAATTCCTTAATCTATCGTGCAACCCTGAGAATTTTTTATAAACTCCTCTCTCCAAATGAGTTCCCAAGTGTCAAGTGTCACTTTGCTGCACCTTCATGAAGTATGCACAAGAAACAATGCTTCCAATAAGCACATAGGTGACAAGTGGCACTCTGTTGAGCTCCCTACCTTGCATGTAGGATACAATACCCCCCAATGGGTCCCACAAAGTGCTATGACAACTATTATGGTTTGCAACTTAGGATATATCAATATTTGCATAAATATTTATCCTAAAAATAATTCTAGGACTCAAAGGTTGAGATAACTTAATCCCAACACATGTCACATTGGACATTGTGATTTGGAATATCTTGTGGTCAACATGGACCATTCCTAAATCTTGAAGCTAATATATAAACACCCCTAGAATTCACTTGGAGGACAACTAATCAAGAATTGATCTTAAGAGAATAATAGTTAGTGATTCAACTAGTGATAATAGTAGAGTGATAGTAGTTTTGAGTGACATATCTATATATATGCTTGAAATAATCCTTTTATGACCTATGAGCCAATATTTGTAATTTGCATGTGACAGGCTAGTGAGCTCATTTGTAAGCAACCTATGTTTTTGATTAGGGGGAAAGCAGGTTTTGAATGGACCTAAAACCATTTACAACAGGTTTTGAATGGACCCAAAACCATTTACAATAGGTTTTGAATGGACCCAAAACCATTAGGTTTTGAAGGGACTCAAAACCCATACTAAGATGATCAAGCTGCCCAAAGAATAGAATCAATAACACCCAAAAATGAAACAAGGATTCCGCTAGCCATTAGACAACAAACAACCCAACAAAGAACCAATATTTTACATGGATCTTGAACCCCTTGCTTTTGACAGGACCAACAATCCACTATAACAAGGTTTTGGCAGGGACCTTAAACCCAAAAACAAACTAGGTTTTACTGAGAACCTGAAACCCACAATTCACATGATCACACCTTGACTCCACCAAGCAAGAAGTAAAATAATATAAAGAGTCCTCATGATCTTCCAAACTGATAAAGCTTGCCACCAAACTTGACAACCCTGCCTCTCCACCTCTATAGGAGAAGAAACTAAGAGCATTGTAATCACAGAAGAATCCACTCTCCAATAGATACACACTCCACCTCCATAGGAATGGCCTCCACCTCAAAAGGAGTAGTGGGAGAGAAACCTTAACCTAGACGCACACCTCAACCTCAAAAGAAGATGCCTCCACCTTGATAGGAGAAGCCTCCACCTCTAAAAGAGACTCAAAATCCAAGGAAAAGGCATAAACTCCTACAAGAACAATGAACTTAGAATCTAAAGGCAGAAAAAGTCCAATCCAAGCCAACCCACACAAGGGGGTAACCATAAGAGCCTTCAACAGAGGGGACATCATCAAACGACACAACTCCATAACCTCCACAAGAGAGGACAACTCTCCAAAGGAGAGTGCAACCAAAACTTTCATAATCCAAGAGAATTGGGACATGAGAGAAACCTTATAGCACAGCCCAGCTAGTAGCTTTAAAACTAAAAATAGAGCAATGGAAACACCTAGCTGCTTCAAAAACGGAGGACCAAAGGCCAACAAATAGCTCCCAAAATAGAGAGATTGGGTGCAAGAAGCAACCCCAACAATTGTCAAAACCAGTAAAACACAACCAACATTCGGCATTCCCAAATGAAACGAGAGAGTACGTAGCCTGCAAAAGAAGCACCACACACGATAATGCAAAAGCCATAAATAGGGGGGAGAGAAAAAGGCTCATTACCCCCTCCAGAACCAATGACCTCAAAGAAAAAAGCCCACGCAGAAAGAGAAGGCAGGAGTCCAAAGTAGAGGACCACAAAGCCACACCACAAGCAAGTGCACCCAAGCAAGGATATGCGTCCAAGAGGCAACTTCAAACTTTTTTGTTAAAAATGTTGATATCATGTTGTAATAAGATATATAAGACCATAATAGGCTTTTTTTAGGTCATAGTTGGTCATTTTAGGGTCATTAAGCATATAAAGTAAAAGTTGCAAAATACTGACAAAAGTTGTCAAGCAATATTGTAAAAATGTAATAAATTGTAAAAGGGAGGAATGTGAAGATTCAAGCAGTTGAAAAGGTGGTTGTAGGTGTTAGTTTTGTTTGTTTGAGGAATTTTTAACCTTCACACACTTCGAGGAAGGTTGGGAGTTGATGTATGAAGAAGATTATTAATGAAAAAATCTATTTTATGTTATTTTTCTGGTAATTTCCTGTTTCAGGCCATTGTACGGCCATTTCTTGTGCTAGAATCCAAACCTCTTCCATTGTAAATAAATTCCCTATGAGTCTACTTTAATTTTCTTCTAGTTTCATATAATTTGAAATTTTTTTGAGTCAGATATTGAGGTTTTTGTGGAAACGGGTAGAAACCCTGATCTAAGGTACCTGTGTGCATTCAAAATTGCATATCTCTTGTTATAAATGATGTAAATTGCTAAAAAAATATGTGGAAGAAGTTTATGATGTGCTATAAAATATTTCTAAGTTGTAGATATTGAAACCTTGGTTTGGGACAGTTTCAATCGATCCCTAGGTCTATAAAATATGAAAAAGACTGATAAAAGCTATGTATAGTGAGGTTTTATGAGTTATGCTTGTGGTTTTTTGAGTCCTTCAAAAGTTATGTTGACTTAAAACAATTTTTTGGTGTATGTGAGTCCATTTCCTGATTTTATTGGGTGTATTGACAAGTTTTAGGCCTTGTTTATTGACTGCCTTATTCTAGCAGAGTATTAGGAATAGTCAAGAATTTGTGTTTGGATGGTATAAAAGATGCTATACTTGATTGCCAGTGATTTTAAAGGTTAAATTAGTGTATTTTAATCCTTCTCTAATAGGGTTTGGTGTATTGATTAGTGGAGGCCATTTTTCTATTGACTATTCTATTAATATAGTTTGGAAATAGACCTATTTTGGGGCCAGAATTGAATGTTTAGAATACATGTTTGTTGAAGAATCATGAATAAATATTTGGGAATGGTATAACCATATTGTGCAAACCCAATTACACTGGATTGGTGGAATAAAATTCAATGTGTACATCTATTTACTGATCTTTGCATGGAAGTGTTAAGATAGTCATATTTTGGAATCAATGTTGAGGGTTTAGAACAAGTGTTTGTTGATATATCATGTATAGAGAGTGGGGAATAGAATAGTTTGGTTGTACAGGTATTTTCATGCAGGTTGATGCCCTTGGTAAAGTGAATGGGCTTGTAAATTTGTGGATGTTTGATTTTGTGGTCTAAATAGGCCTAAATGTTGTTTTGGGTCAGATTACTTAGAATGTCCTGATGTTTGAGTTGTCTATGTGGAAGACTGAATTCGAGTCAATCATTTGGAAGTTGTCTAAAGTGTTCGAGTAATACATAAGAATTTTTTTTCTTTAATCTTGGTTGGATGCTTTGAATCAATAATTTTGTAAAGGGAATGTGAGTCCTAGTTGCAAGGACAAGCTAAAATTGATTATGTTTCTATCAAGTTGAGATTGTATGAGATTGGTTGAGCTCCTACATTGCATCAGAGGGATATCATGTCAACCTCAATTTTCAAAAACACATTCAATTTCTAATGAATATTTTCTTGAATTTTTTTGCAAAGCTTTTCAAAAATCGCATTCTCAACAAGGACCCCTAGTAGAATTTTTTTCCTTCGTCATGGGTTTGCAAAGAAAGAACTTGAAGAACTTTCCTCTGAGGAGGGAGTGAATTGTCTTGTGGGAGAAGTATTGACCTTCCCCTTGCGATGGGGTATTTTCTTCATTTGAAATTATTTGATAAAGTGAACATATTTCAAAAGGATTCCTTGATGATGAATTGATTTGTGAAAAAAATGCTCTCACTTTCAAACGAGTGTCGCTTGAGAGGATCCCTTTGAAATCTTTTCAATTTTTTCTTTTTTTTTTAAATTTTTTGCGTGACTGTCTATCTATTTTCCTACATGGCTACTTTTCATTTTCTAACATGTTTTATTTGTGGATTAACATGCTACTTTGTAGGTGCACCTGTGAAGCCACTTTCCAATCTGACTCTACGGAGTCCCCTTACATTTGGCTTCCTTCATGAGAGAGTACTTGGGGGAATGCCTTCTTTGTAGGTCCAAGGGCCTATGAAACACTTGCATCTTGCGGGATTTTCTCATTGTTGGTCTGTGGACCTTCGATGTACTTTCTTCAACTTCGCAGTTCTACCGAGCTACAAAGTCCTTTTGTTTGAACCTCCTCAGGAGAGAGTACGTGTGGAGTCCTTTGCCTACCCTATACTATTGAGCTCACCATATTGTGGTCTAATTCCTCGATGGTTCAATTATAAATTACTAACTCTTCAGTCTATTTTACCGAACACTCATTGATACTTATGCTTGCTAAAATGGGGGAAAAATTTATAGAAGAAAATTTGCACCCCTTGTGTAAATTCCCCTTTTTCACCCCCTCACCTTAGAAAATCAAACCCAAAGGTGAAATTCCACATCACCCACCTTCCTTCCATCCACTTGGAACCTGCTTTTTGTGTCAGTGGGGGAATATTTTTTAGGGATGTGAGTGCAATGCGTAGACATCTGTGCAACACGAGCTACCATCCTTGGCAGATTCCTACTTTTGGAGTCGGTAGGGACATTACACTCCTCATTGGGGATGTATTGTAATGCCTATGTTTCAACCAACCAACCCAAAACAACTCCTTTCCCATTTTGATCTTGAAATGGCTACCTTGTTCATTCATTCCTTCTTCCAAGATCTACAATCTCTCTTACCAATTCTTGATCTTTCTAGCAATCCATCACATTCTCTCAAGCATTTTTCATAGCTCCATTGAGCATTGCAGCAAGCAATCTTGTTACTCCATAAACCTCATTTTGCATGTGTTTCTCTACCATAGAAGTTGCAATTTTGGAGTCTTGTGAGACCTCCCTTCATCACTGCTACGGTTGTGTTGAATTTTCCAAGCTTGTTGCCTTGCATTCTCCCTTCATTTTCCTTGAGAGCCTTTGGTTGGAGGTGGTATCACTTCACTCTCTTTTTCCTTTTGTGGTTTGATAGAGTAGTGTAGCATCTTTTGTAGTGTTCAATAGTTTCCTTCTTCTTTCCTTTATCACACTTTCTACTTCATGGATTTTTTGGCTGTCTATGGAGGTGGAAACACCAAAGCGGGGGTTTGAATGAGGCAAACCCCTATACAACCCAACATTTTTAACTCTCTTATTTATGGGTAGGTGAATGTGCGCGTGGAGCTTGCTAGAAAATTGAAGCTTTAGTGAGTTGATATTCATCACCCTTGTCTTCATCTACTTGCTTTGTCATTTACATAGTTATTTCTCTTATTGCATCATTTTGTTTATTTCATTAAAGTTAACTAGCTAGGCAGTTAGTAGTATTTTCTACTTTATACACTATACTTTACGTTTCTTGGTCGTATAGACGCCATCACACTAAAGAGACACTAGCCTACCGTGCTGTCATCCTAAACCCACATTTCCATCCTCAGACAAAGAGCTATTTGAGGTGTAGTTTGGACTCTAGAAACTAGCTCTTCTATCCCCATTTAGACTTTCAGATCTATAGAGTGATACGAGCACTTGAGAGTGCTCTTCATTCTCAATTCTTTTCCTAAGCACCTGTTAGCTTGAGGTAAGTGATGTAGAGCTAGGAGGATTCAACAACACATCTCACAAACCTTCAATAATAATCCAAAAAAATCTTTATATAACACATGCTATTAGGCATTGTATATCACATTGGAAACATAACCATGGAAACCCATAATTTAATGCAATGAATAGTCATTAATAACTTTCACAAAACAAATAATGAAGCCAATGCTCAGGTGAGATTGAAGAAAAAATAGTTATAGAATTTTCCTCTAAGTTTTATGAAGATCCAACAATGGAAATGAAAGTTATTTCATTTTTCCCAAAACTGCAAACCCTAGGTAGGGTTCAGACCATTACATTTTTTAGATTGTAAATTCTGCACAATATTGTTAGAATAGGCAGTCTCACCAAAATAGTCATATCTTCCACAAAATTCAATGAGACAAAAATAATTGGAAACTAGAAACATAGAGCTTTCCATCCATATATGATACTCCATTATTTGAGTCCATACCAGGCCATACAAAGCACAAATTCAACTTGGAAACAATGTAAAAATTAGAAAATGCACACAAAACTTGAGGTTTCCATTCATAAAACTTCAAAAATAATGTCTCCAATCCCCAACTTGAGTTTTGGAGGGTGTATTTATACATTTCCAACCAAAACAAACTATTTTCAACTACCTTTTGATTAGTTTGTTGACAAAATACTTTAATGATACTTTTTGACAAGTTGCTTGACAACTTTCTTGAGCAACTTTTACAAGTTTTACAATATGGAACAACTTTAAACATTATTTGACAAATGACTTAAAATATGACTTCCTAAGACTCAAAAACCTCTAAAATGGTTTGATAAACCTTATTATAAGACTCAATACACAAAATAGAGAAACTATTTTCAAATGGCCTCATGGAGGTAAGAAATCAAACAGGTGCTCCTGCACCAAACTCCTTGGGGGAAAAGAATTCAAGCCCCTTTGAATTGTCTTCTTCTTGATCTTCCAGTTCCTTTGCACTTTTTCCTTCATCTTGGAAATTATCCATGGGTCCTTCTTCCTCTTCTTCTTATACCATCTCTTCTCCATCATCTTCTCAACTTCTAGGCTCCAAAACTCCATGTCTTGTGTATAAACCTCAGTAGCATCATCCATATCTTCATTCTCATCATTAGAGTACCATATAACAAATTTTTTACCATAACCATAACTTGCATCATACTCTTGCAAACCTCCATATACCTTATTAGCAAACAAATTTGTAACATCTATATTAACAACCTTATTATCAACAACAACTTGATCATGAATATCAACATCAATGTTATCAACAACTTTATCATCATCAACTTGAGTATTAATACCAAGCTTATCAATAACACCAACAACCTTCTCAACTTGTTCATCAACAACAATTTCATAAACTACTTGAGTACCAACAACAACCATATCATTAATCTCAACATCAACATGTTCATTAACCAACAAAGAAGTTCATTCATCTTCAAACACAATCGGAATATAATGCATATCAACTTGTAACTTACCTTGCTCAACTTGAACAATAGATTCAAACTTTACCTCTGCCTCATTTGTTGCCTTCTTCTATTTTCTTTGCTTCTTCATAATCTTCTTTAGAGGCCATCTTAACCTCTTTGGCATTGGTATATGCCAACTCCTTAGTGCTTCCTTAAGAAGTTGGTGTTCTTTGGCTAATCTTTCCACCATTTTTCTCATCTCTTCGAAGGCTTCCTCAAATTTTATTTGTCTTGCCTTCTTTCTCTCCATCTTTCTCAACTCTTTTTCCTCTCTTTCCTTCTTCCTTCATGAATCCTCAACCTGTAAACATCTTTCTAATCTTCTCAAAAAATCCATCTTCACAAGAAAGTCTCTCCTTGCTTCTACTTCACCTTGCCTCACCTAGGCAATTAGGTTCCTTCCTCAACCTACACAACACAACACATAACCACAACCACAACCACAAAAACAAACTCTTCCTCTACCCAGACCTTATTGGGCTCTGATACCAATTTGATGCAAAGCTAGGAGGATTCACCAACACATCTCACAAACCTTCAATAATAATACAAAAAAATCTTTGTATAACACTTGCTATTAGGCATTGTATATCACATTGGAAACATAACCATGGCAGCCCACAATTTAATGCAACAGTCATTAATAACTTCCACAAAACAAATAATGAAGCCAATGCTCTATTGAGATTGAAGAAAACATAGTTATAGAATTTTCCTCTAAGTTTTATGAAGATCCAATGATGGAAATGAAAGTTATTTCATTTTTCAAACCATTACATTTTTCAGACTGTAAATTTTGCACAATATTGTTAGAATAGGCAATCTCACAAAATAGTAATATCTTTCACAAAACTCAATAAAATTAAATGAGACAAAAATAATTGGAAACTAGAAACATAGAGCTTTCCATCCATATATGATACTCCATTATTTGGGTCCATACTAGGCCGTACAAAGCACAACTTTCAACCTATAAATAATGTAAAAATCATAAAATGCACACAAAACTTGAGGTTACCATTCATCAAACTTAAAAAATAATGTCTCCAACCCCCAATTCGAGTTTTGGAGGGTGTATTTATACATTTCCAACCAAAACCAACTATTTTCAACTGCCTTTTGATTAGTTTGTTGACAAAATACTTTAATGACACTTTTTGACAAGTTGCTTGACAACTTTCTTAAGCAACTTTTACAATTTTTACAATATGAAACAATTTTAAACATTATTTGAAAAATAACTTAAAATATGACTTACTAAGACTCAAAAACCTCTAAAATGGTTTGATAAACCTTATTATAAGACTTGATACACAAAATAGAGCAACTATTTACAAATGGCCTCATTGAGGCAAGAAATCAAACAGGTGCTCTTGCACTAGTAAGTTAGTGCATCCCTTCGCTCTTGACTCTCCATGACCTAGAGCCTTGGTTTGGTTGGTTCCCCTCTCTTACAACTCCTTTATTAAATATTGTTTCCCTTGTGTATAGTTTGATAGTTTTTATACACATCTAATGGTGCACCCAAAATTAATCTTAGAAAAAATGAATCAAACTTGTATTTTCATATCTTTTACTGCATGCCCATAACATGATACAAAACTCTTATTTTGGTTTGGATGTTTGATAAAGTGGCTCACATTTACAAATTTATAAGGTGTAGAATCATTATAGAGATTTTGGAGTACATTCTATAGATCTTGGACTACATGTACACCATCCCATTAAATATGCTTCATAGTAAATTTAATCCACTTTAGTCAATTCTTTTTTTATTGAGCTCATATATTGGTACATGTTGGGGATATATGATCAATGATGAAGTGATCACATTGATCACATATCTATTGTATTTCATAATTCTAATGAGCTTATTTTGAAGAAATGTGCATGTAGCAAGTGTAAATTAGCTCCAAAGTATGAGAGTAGTAAGCAATATAAGTGCTATTGAAGTTATAGATATATATTTATAAATACTAATGCTTATAGATTAAAAATAAAATAGAGGTTGAAGTTTTAAACTAGTAGTAGGGGCATACATTGTTGGCTCATATCTTCTATATTGGTTTTCAATGAACCAATTATAATGATCTTCCAAGGGAATTTTTAGTTATTGTATCTAATCAATATTCTAATAAACTAATTCCAAATGGTTAACATGTATCTCTTTATTCATTGGATCATTATAAATGCTCAAACATGAGTATTAAAATTTCAATCACTTTCTCTTTGGATATCCATGTTAACAATTGAACATTATTGTTAACTTTTAGGTAATCAACCTATAAGATATTTTTTGATCATGAGAAATGATTCTTTAAATTATCTTGTCTCCTTCCTAAGCAAGTATATGGATTAAATGTTAGATTATTCTGAAGAGTAGAAACTTCTATCTCACCTCTACCTAGAATTTTAAATTCATTATAATTAAAAGAATGAGTTTCATTGGGCCTAAATTAGTGGCTCACATCAATAGTTACTTGGAGGACTCCTTAACCCTTTCCCATAGATAATCAAGTTCCTTTTTGTGGTCACTCCATCTTAGTTGGGATTTTCTATCCCTCTTGCAAATATTAGAATGTTGAGCCAAAATTTTATATCTAGGAACTATTTATGTCATACTTTGATCATTTTCTCATTAATGATCAGCAAGTTACATTTAAATACACTATTTTTTCCAATTAGTGACTTGGTTGCTTTACATAATAAATATATGTTAAAGTCAAGAATGGATTCCAGCTGCATGGTGCAATGTACAATAAATGAGGGGAATATCCTCTTCAAATCTTGAGGATGAACAACTACTTCAATTTGCACTCTTGTGCATTGGCCATCAAGTTATGCTCACTTCAAATTTAAGGGTTGTTGCAAGTCTTGTCAATGAATCAATAGGGAAAGTTGTTATTGTCTACAAAAGTGATAGCAAATCATTAAATCTTGTCATCATGTTTGAATGTTAGGTGAACCCACCTTAGGATTTACATAATCCAAACCTTACATTACTTTTTTAGATTACTTGTCATAGTCACTACCAACTCCCATTCAAAAAGGTGCGAGTATTGACAATCCATAAATTGCATAATCTTACACTTGGAAGAGCATCAATTGTTCAATTTAACACATTGATCATGAGGACTTCACATTCATAAACGATCTTGTAGATATGAAATTTAGCAAATCCATATATCTACTAAAACATCAACTAATAACAATATACATGTACACTAGATAATATATACATATGTCTCTAAAAAAGGACGAATAATATCAATCTCAAATTACTAAGCAATTCAATTAAAATATGGAAGCTTCCAAATAACTTATTATCATCTCTTTATTTACTTGTATTTTAGCTCTTTGTAGTGATTCTCAACTTCATTTTTCCTTCGCCTTTAAGAAAGAGTTAATCAACCTATTATTAATATCCACGCCCGGCCATAAATGACAAGCGAAAACAAAGCTATCAAATATACCTACCTAACGTGAGAGTAACTCGTATGATGTTAATTCATTTTATTAATCCCAAATAAATGATAAAATGCATTTATCTTTTGCATAAACCGAATCTAGTCATGACGTCATGTAATGTCATGTGATTCAGGAGGGTCATGTTTTTAGAAATTTTCAACTAAAAGAAACAAATAATATTTTTATACAAAATTTTAGAGTAAAGTAATTAAACAATTGTAATTAGATAATTGTTTTATAATTAAGAGTTTAGCCAAACATTATTCGGAGAATGAACTATAATAAATATAGAATTTAAACAAATAATTAAATAGTGTTTAGTTTGAAATTCAATATAAATATATTGTGATACATGTTTAAAGGTGATTTGATAATATGAAAAAATAAAGAATGTTCTAATAAATATTTTGGAATCTAAAAATTTGTGTTTGTTTGTCTAAGTCATTTTTTAATTTTGTAAGTTATTTATATGATTATGAATCTAATTTAAGCCCATAAATTTAAATATAAGAATACAAATATAATATTTGTTAAATCTAATTTGTGTTTTTTAGTTAGCTTTGACGTCTTCAACCTATATTATGATATGTGGTGCTTAGGAATTGGAGAGTTTGCTAAGCAAGTATTTTTCCTTTAGCTAAACTTCTAGACAAACCAATTTAATAACTACAAATAAAAATCAAAAGCAATAGGCAATCATGTAGAGAATGCCCTAGATGTTGATGAAGTAGGCAATGCAATTATGAATTCTTGAATGAGAATGTTATGATGCTCTAACATAATTTCTAAGTACAAAATGATTAGATATGTAAGCAATGAATTAGGGTTAATCTTTAATTACAACTCTCAAAGTGGCAAGTGAATCAATTTGCACTTAAATTCATAACATAATATTTGGTAAGAATGGTTAAGTTAGCCCCAAAATTCATTTTAAAATCTAAAATTTATGGGTTTATTTTCACAAATTATGGCTATGAACCTAGGTGGAGATAGAATATTAAGGATCAAAACTAATTCTTAAGAATGAGTGTAGATGGAATTAGTTAAGGTTTGGGAGAGAAAATTAAGGATCAAACCCAATCCTTAAGAATGAGTTTAGATGGAATTAGTTAAGGTTTAGGTTATCTATTAACTTTTATTAAATTGCACCACTTATATTGTTGGCATTACATGAAGGAGAACCACATCAAGGTGAGCCCAAAACAAAGGGGGAAATTATAAGGTCTACAAGTTTCACCATTACATTTTGACCCCAATTTGGCTTGCATGTGAACAACTATGAGGATGCATGTCAAAGTATAATCAAGTAGCCAACATGAAATTAAATATTCACTCATAAAAGGATACATATAAGGATATGAATGTCACTTTAGTATGCGCTCTCTTATGCAATGTGTGTTTTATTATGAAAACTAAAAAATAATTTTTTTAATGAGTAGCATGTAATAGACAATTAAAAAGAATATAATATCCAAATTAAAAGAAAAAAGGGTTCAAAGGAGGGAGATAGTCTACTTGTGGTGGAACAAGGATACCAAATAGGGGCAAAAACATAAAAAGGTACTACTTTTATGTACCAAAAAGAAATTGGTACAATCTAAAATGGATCATAAAGTATTCATCATAACCATACTTAAGAAAGGAACATTATTGACATTGTGTACCCCCTCCAATTATTTGTTTGTACACACTATAATTACTTTGGAGAAAAAAAGAAAATACATGTACAATTATGTAAACCTTAAAAATCTCAATAATTGTATAGGAATGTAAGGATAGCATCATGTGACACCATATACAATTAGTAATTAGAAACATCATGTGAACCACTTGGGATCCCCATGATATTCAATTGGAAGTTATCCCAAATATGACCATAGGTTTATTTTTAATATTATTTTCTAAGGCACACCACACAAATTCCATTTTCAAACATGGTCCCTAGTATATATGTAACTCTTTACTTTTTTTTTCCCCCATGGATGAAGAGATTGCAACTAAAAGTTATCTTCTAGAAGGCAAGGAGAAAATGGAGCACAATGTTGAAACTAATGTTGATGATGAATAGATTATTACATCAATAACAGAGAAAGAGGAAATTCATGAGATCTATTATTTTATTGAAGAAGAGGAAACTAATGCTTATGATTTTCTAGAATTTTATAATGCAAATTAGTGGGAATTGGATTATGTGAAAAGAGGGAGAATGAAAGATGGGAGAGACATCATATTGTAGTAAACATGCATTGGGAAGATTATTATTTTATTTTATGATTTTAATTTTCTTTTCCTAGGTCGGGCATGGAAAAGGAGTTATAGAATGGAAGGAGATGGTGGTGGTAGGAATGAGGCAATTTTGATAATTTTGGTTTGATTTGATTTTCCAAAATTTGGTGTGTGAGAAGGTGGGGCATAGATTTTACTAGGAGTGGTTGTAGACATTATTGTTGCAGGTTGGTTGTTATAATCAACAAAAAATAACTTAGGAAGATCATTCAGTTCATTCGGCCATTGATTTTTCAGAAGAAGATTCTAGAGGCAAAGAGAATGAAGTTGCAAGAAGAAGTGAGATTGAAGAAGGCTTACTTGTGAATAATATTGTAGTTTGTATTAGGCCTTTGAATTTTATTTTTTATGTTTTCCATTAGTTCAGAGGGATGCAATATTAGAATTTCAATTTTGTCATAATCCCATGTGATTCAATAGACTTTGAGCAATAAAGAGTCTCATATTTGTTTATGATTTTTGGAATTGTTTTAATTCAAATCTAGAATTATCATTTGTGTAGTTTAAGTGTGTTGAGAGTTGTAGGAACTCTCTTGCATTAGTGATATCAAAGCAGGTTGTTCCTAAGTCTACAAGTAGAGCACCAAAGAGAGGCAGTTTGCAATAGGAGCTATGAGTTGTAGGTGTTGAGAAAAATGCCTCCTAGAGTAGCCCATCATGGTAGAGGTGGAGGTAGAAACCCTCCTAATATGGATTATTTTAGAGACCTTAGAAGGCAAGTAGAGACATTTCAAGAAGACCTACGTAGAAGAGTTGAACATAGGGAAAGAGATGAAAGTGAAGATGAAGCTGAGAATGTGGAGCCATTCGAAGAAGAAGCACTAGATGAAATAGATCCTAGAGAAATCAGATTTCTTAGAGCCATTTCCAATATTGGAAAAAGACCAAAGAAGAAGATCTTGAAATTTAATGGAATTTTAAATCCAAATAATCTTATAGATTAGATAAATGACATGGAATAATTCTTTGAGTTCGAAGAGATCTTGAAGACCTAGATAGAGTAATATTTGCAAAGACAAAGTTGAAAGGGCATGCACGTATTTGATGAAAAGAAATACAAATTGAAAGAGGTGAGAGAGGAAAGGAGAAGATCACCAAGTGGTATAGAATGGTGTAAAATATGAAGAGGCAATTTATTTCTATAGATTATGAACTTGAGCTATTCAAGAAAATGTATTCTAAGACAAGGAACAAAAACTATGAAAGAGTATACTGAAGAATTCCAAAAAATCTTAATTAGAATAGGAAATTCAGAAGCCGACAAGGATAAGGTAGCAATATACATCAACATAATGAAGCCAAGAATTCAAGAAGAACTAAGTTTGGTAAGAATTTTTAATTTGGAAGAAGCTTATCAATTTGCTTTGAAAGTTGAGGAAAAGTTGAATAGAAAATTTGAGAATAAACTAAAAGGAAAGGGTAGAGCTTATGTTTAGAAAAATCAAGATGAAAAATAGATTAAAGACACTAAGGATATCAAAGATGAAAGAGGTGAGAGTTCAAACAAGTTCCATGAGAAAAAAATTTAGAGGAAGAGGAAGGTCGGGTAGAGGATTCAAAATAGGGTGTTTTAAAGGAACTTGTTTCTCGTGTGGAGAAGAGGGACATCGAGCTTATGATTTCTCTCATAATCAAGAAATAACCACTAGAAGGACTAAAAACAATGCAAGGGAAAAAATGTGAACAAGGTAGATGGAGACATTTTGAAATAAAAGAAAAAGGAGAAGCACTAGTCACTAGAAGAGCTTCGATGAATGAGAGAAAAGAACTAGATCAAAGGAAAAGATTGTTCCAAACAAGATGTAAGTATGAAGGTAAATTATGTAATGTAATTATTGATAGGGGAAGTACTAACAATATTGTTTCTAAAGAAATGGTGAATAAGTTGCAGTTGGAAAGAAGAAGGCACCCACATCCATACAAGATTGCTTGGTTGCATGATGGCTGTAAATTTTTGTGAATGAACAATTATTGGTAAGATTTAAGATTGGTGATTATCATGATGAAGTTTTGTGTGATATAATGTATATGGATGTTTGTCACTTTTATTGGGAATACCTTAGTAGTTTGATAGGAAATAAATGCACAATGGGTATGCCAATACATACTCCTTGATGAAGGATGGAATAAAGCACAAGTTGAATCCTTTGAACAAAGAATAAGAGAAGGTATGCATTGACACTAGAAATTTTTTGGTTAATGGAGTTAAGAAAAATAGTGAAAGAGGATGAGGATGAAAATTATGATTTGCTAATGCATTTTGCAACAATATTGGTTTCATTCAAGATAGGTAGAGTGAAAGTCTCAGTTGAGGAAGAAGAGGTAAAATATGTTTTTGTGAAAATTTTGTTGAACCTAATTTATTTGAGAATGATAAGATTAGTGTAGAAGAGGATATTGCAACAATGAATGCATTGGTAGATGAAGGTGTTATAGTTGAAAGTGTGGAAGTAGATGAGTAAGCAAAAGTTGAGTTGTTTGATGAAGAGATTGTTGTAAATTAAGATCTTATGACTAATAGTTTATTGCAGGATGGGAAAGATGAATCTTTTGATTATGTTGCTAATATCGATGTGAGTGCAGAAGATGAAGAGATTGAAGCTAAAAGTTCTCTTTTAGAATGAAAGGAGAAAAAGAAGCACAATGTTGAAACTAAGGTTGATGATGTAGTACCCCTCCATTTATGCTTATGCTTTCTGTTGTTATGTTTTCACACTGTTAGACCTATGATGTTTTGTTGGATATTTTGATCGCTGGTTTTGAGCGATAGTGGATTATTCTGTGACATGATGATACTTGTTTGGTGATTATTGTTTTCAGACATGATATGATTTAGTGTAGATGTTTACTTTTAGTTGATCATTGCTATGTATGTGTTATGATGGACTAACAACTATTTATTTCGTCAATTGTTGTGAAGTGTATTGGTGTGGAGAACAGAATCATATCACTCGCTTGCGAGTGCCCTACGATATCTGTGATTTTCTCCGCACGGTGTGTCTGTTTAATGTTTTATATATGTATATGTATGCACGTTATTTGCTTGGTTGCAAGAATTGCAGGTACATGACACCGACTCCACCTGGGTACTCAGGTTTGAGCGTGTCAAGACTCAACGGATACGTTGATAGGGAGATAGTAGTCTGGTTAACCCTAGTCTAGTCTTTAACCTGGGTCTTAGTACTTTGTTTGTTCAGTTCTGAGTCATAGGATTGTATTGTTATTTTCTGTTTGGATTAATCGTTTGAAAAGTAAATTTGGTTAATTTTTAATGTTGGAATATTGTGTTTTAAATTATTGTTATTTAAATTAATTTTAAATGTTAAAGAAATTACTTGCTTGATTATTTAATTAATTAATTAGCTTATTTGGTTAAATGGTTTGATTATAAAAGATCAAACTTATTTAATTAAATAAATTAATTAGTTAAATTAAAATATTAAGTGAGTAAATAGTTATATTTGAAAATTAAATAAATTATGCAAAATTGTAAATTTAAATTAAAAATATATGCATGAGTTTTGTATAGTGGTTGTAAAATTTAAATTAAATAAAACTTGCATGCAAAATTTGAATTGGCAAATTGCCGAGAAGTGGAGAAGATATTTTGGTAACCACTTCTCGACAAGTGTTCCAGTGCTTTAATGAGGTTGTTGAGAAATTTCACAGAGGTAATATTGGATTGGGAAATTTCACAGAGGATGTTCAATTTTCCTCATGGGGAAAAATTATTTTCTGAGCTTTTGTTAAAATTTCCTGCATTGTGTTAAAATTGGTAATTTGTATATCTGTGGAAGATCCCTTGGAGGGAGGCTCTCTTGTGTTGATTGGAGAAGCTTTTGGCAATATTGTGCGTTACAGGCAAAAGGATTTCTACTACAGGGAACTTTTACTATAGGTATTTTCCTTGAATATTTTAATTCTTTTTGTTAAAAGTAGGGAAAATATTTGTTTTGATATTTTCTTCCTGTGCTCTTCTTGAAAATTTGGTGAAGTTTTATTCAAACAGTGGAATGGATCTGTGAAGAATTTTAGTTGTGATTGAAAAGAAATATTCTGTTATCATATTTCAAATTTTTGTGAAAACTGTGAAATCAAGAAAATTATAGGGAAACAAACTACTTGCCCTGTGAGAAATATTTTCACTATCACAGAATTTTAATCACAGTATATTACTTACTGTTATCAAATCTGTTTTTATATATATATATTTATATATATGTGAATACATATACACAAATAAATATATATATATAAATAATAATGCAAAACTTTTACATGTGAAAATTTTCTTTAAATCCATACGCCGTACAGGGGAATTGTATAAAAAAAATTTCGGATTGAAAATCCGAAAAGCGGAATTATTTCCGCAGATTTTATTTTTGTTACAAAAAAAAAAAAATATTAAAAAAATTGCAGGGGTTTGGGAGGGCCGAAACCCTCCCCTCCCCCCTTTTATGGAGGTGCAGCCCCCATGGCTGTGCATAGCAACCACCAGGGCTGCTGGGTGCAGCCCTGGGTAGGGTCGCGGCCTCCCCACAGGGAGGTCGCGGGCTGCGCCAGGGGTTTCCCCAAATCATTTTATATAAACTTTATTTAAAACAAAATTTTTATTTCAATTATATTAAACGCAATTTTTTTTAGTTGATATAAATTGTAATTATAATTATATATATATATATTAATATATATATATATATTAATATATATATATATATATATATATATATATATATATATATATATATTTATATATAATTGTAAATAATGTGGAAATTAAGATTGAGGAAACTAGTGAATATGATTTATTGAGAAATCGGGAAAATACAAATAAAATAGACTAAAAGAAATAGATATTTTATTGATTTTTAAATTATATCTTTTGTTAAGATGATATTTAAATATGTTGTTTCCTTTTAAACTCATGCGTATGGATTTAACATATCCGAATAATAGATAATTATTTTCCTTGAATTGCTTTATTATGTTCTTTTGGGAAAAATGGGAAAATTATATTTGTTCACTTGAGTCTTCCAGAATGAATTGTGTAAAAGGGTGCAATAGTGTTCAAATGTATTTCTTGAGATAACTGGGTTGTGCACATGTTAACTTTGGTGTTTATTACCATAGTGGGTGTTATTATGAGATGAACTTTGTGCATTTGTAAACCTTAGTTTGAGAACATAGAAATCCATGTTATGTTTAGGGGAGTGGCTATTTGTAAGGGCCGACACACAAAGTGGTGTCAGGGTAACTTACAAATAGTTAATTAAGTCAGTGATAATTAAATGACATAGTAGTTAGATTAAAAGACTTAACAAGATGTACATGCCTCGCTTATAAATCTTGAGCTACTACAGTCATGAGTATAAGTTGAGAAGGCCTGGAATGGAAAATCAAAGTCTTGTTTCTTCAAGAGACGTTCGATTCCACAACAATATGCAATAGGGGCCGGGTTTCGTAAGAGGTTACCAGGGTAACCCAAGGATTGGGGGCCGGAACCTAGGAAGAAACACCAGGGTAACCTTTGCATCATTGTGATGACACTCCACCTAGAATAACAGTTAACCTTATAATTGTGGTATAATCAATTGTTAAAGTCTGGAAGCAATGTAACCATTAGATTGTTTGTACTAGTGTCTAGGGTTAGTAGATTAGGTTTAGGTAACCTTATTACTATCTCCTAGCATAGGGGGTGGACCTACGGGTACCACATGGTTGGGTGGAACGTGCACCTTACTCTGTTGGGTCCCCAGTTTGTGAACATGGCATCAAGAGCTTCATGGATGGAGAGCTTGCACTTGGATCCTTTCTGTATTTCAACATTGTATATTGTAAATTTGTATTATTAAAACATCCCTCAATGTTGTGAGGTGATCATTTGTAAAATGTAATTATTATTGAACTACCTCATCAGATGGATGAGTATTGTATAACTATCAAATGTAATGTAAGGAAACATATTTGAACTTATTATGTTATCTTGAATGAAAATTTCAATGCTATGCAATGTTAAATGTTTATATTATAATTTATTATGTGCAATGCGAAATACTTAAGTCACTTATGGAAAAATCAAAGTAGTGAATCGTTTAGTAACTTAACGAATGTTCACAACTAATTAACTTAATATTAATACTTAAAAAAAAAAATTATTACACCATTAAACACAATTACAACATTCTTAGGTTATTAAGACGGGGCATTACAGATGATGAAAAAATTATTGCAGCTCAAAAACAAATAGAGAGGTAATGCATGAGATTCATTATTTTATTGAAGAAGAGGAAACTATTTTTTTATGATTTTCCATAATTTCATAGTGCAAATTGTGGGAGTTGGATTATGTGAAAAGAGGGAGAAAGAGAGGGAGAATGAAAGATGGGAGAGACATCATATTGTAGAGATAGGTTTAGAAAGATGTTTAGGTAGATAAGGTAAATAGATGGGTCCAGGATAAACACAAGATCTAAAAATGTTTGTGAGTTCCACTCATGAAACATTTTAAATTACCATGGGTGTTCAATGCAAGAGCATCCATGGTTACAAAAAATATTGCACCAACCAAAAAGATTAAAATTTTTATGTGACATGGTTTGATGCAAGAGCATCTAGTGGTGTAAGGGAAATCTTGCATCACCCAAAAATATGCATTCCATTTATGTTTCCTTATGGTTAGCCTTTTATGGATGTCTTTGCATTTTTAGATACCCTTTTCATCATAATGTAAATCCCCATTTTCAGTTTTTCTTTTCTGCTTTTTTTGGTCAACTGCTATTTTTAGTAGGTATTGGCATTTGAAGGTGTTTGGGGAAAAAAATTATATCATAGGATTCATAACAGAAAAATAAGAAGATTAGCAAAAAAATCAGGCTAAGAGTATTCTCGGTTTGAAAGATAATGCAGTTTCAGTCTCCCAGAAATGCACCTGAAAACCTTCCAAATCAGGGTTGAGGCACTAAATGGCCCCAAAATGGCCTAAAAATTTTCTAAAACCAGTGTATCAAATTTTGAACACGTTATTGACTCTAAGACCTTTTCGACGGTTCAAACAGTTTGAAAAACGGAATCCAAGGTCAAAAGTTATGGCTCCCGAAAGTTGGTACACTTTCAAAATGTGTTGATTTTGGAATGATGTTTTAAATTTTGAATTTCAAATTGTAATTTGTGGAGCCAAACCACCAAAATATGATAATTCAAATGTTGTTTGGCTCCAAAACGGAAAAGGAGCTATTTATGGGGGGCATTTTCTAATTTTTGTAGTTTTATTTGGGAAAAAGAGTTCACATGCTGCGAAAGGGGATTCTAGAGTGACGATAGTTTTCTATAGCTTGCATGTATTACAGAGCTTGAGGATTTGTGATCCTCCGCATGTAAGAAGTAAATTTTTTGAATAATAAAATTATTCTTTGGTTTTGTGCATAAATTTCTATGTCTCGGGTTGCACCCTCGTCATGGTTTGAATAATGTTTTATGAAATAAATTGTTTATCTTAGTCCAAAAATTAGAATTCAAATAATTGGGATAATTTTGTTGCAAATGATGTAGTGGGAGTTAGTGTTGGAATGCATTTCGAATGTTTGAATTGGAAAAAAAGGAAACTTGGGCATGGGTTTTCTTGGGATTTATAAAATTTTGCAAGTCATTTAACACTCCTCAATAGTTGTAGGCAAGAGTTGGATGCCCATGTTGTGCTTGTTCAACATTTTTCAAAATGGGCTCCTATTTGTGAGGAGTGGAGAATCATAGTGTTAGATATTGAAGACCTTTCTTCCTGGGAGTGGAGTAAACATGCATTGGGAAGATTATTATTTTATTTTATGATTTTAATTTTCTTTTCCTAGGTTGGGCATGGAAGAGGAGTTGCAAAATTAAAGGAGATGGTGGTGGCGAGAAAGAGGTGATTTTGACAATTTTGGTTTGATTTGATTTTCCAGAATTTGGTGTGTGAGAAGGTGGGGCATAGCTTTTCTTGGGATTGATTGTAGACATTTTTGTGGTAGGTTGGAGGTGATAATCAACATCAATTAACTTAGGAATATCACTAGTTCATTGTGCCATTTTTAGAAGAAGATTGTAGGTGGATGGAGAATGAAGTTGTGGGAAGAAGTGAGATTGAATAAGGCTTACATGTGAATGTTCTTGTAGTTTGTATCAGAAATTTGATTCTACTTTTTTTATGGTTTCTATCATTTGAGAGGGCTGCAATATTTCAATTTCAATTTGGTCATAATCCCATGCGATTCAGGAGACTTTGAGCAATAAAGACTCTCATATTTGTTGCTGATTTTTGGCATTGTTTTAATTAAAATATGGAACTATCATTTGTGTGGTTGAAGTGTGTTGAGAGTTGCAAGAACTCTCTTGCATCAGACATAGACAATCTTCCTAGAAATTCTATATCATCAAGTATTTGTTATGGTCATACATCTTGGAGAAATTTTGGTTTCATTTCCTTTATATTATTAAATTTGTTATCAAGATCATTAGGTTTGTATGTTTAATACTACTTGGAAGGCGTGAGAGGTTACCATACTATTACTTTGGAATGGAAATGGATTTTATAATAGTATTATAGTTAACCAACATTCTCTTTGGTGGTATCCAATTATCACTTTTCATAATGTTCCATTAGTTGAAGCTCCTTGCATTTGTGCCCTCAATTTTTCCAAATAATCAAATTTAAATTATTCATGATATTTTCTCCAAGGTTATTTTCTCTTGGTTGTCTTGGCATGAATCCATGAGAAAATATAATTTAAGTAATCAAGCTCAATAATCATTTTAAAAAATTCTTGATGGTGTTCCTCATATACAACACAAAATTGTTGTGTAGACTAGCCATCTTTGGTGGAAAGACTAGAAATGGTATATTGAAACATCATTTTACAATTAGTCCAAACAAAATATATGAATGGATCTCTTCACACTTGTCAATGATAAAAAGGTTGAATAAAAAATTGCTTTTTCATTCTTCTATGTAATATTGGAGCAAGAGATTGCAAACTATCTAGAATGCAATTGTGGAAACCAAGTTTACATTCTTTTAGTGTATTCTCTACCAGGTCATGCCAATGGGGGAATGTGTGGTTTATAGTAGGAGTGCCAAATCTTAAGTTTTCTTTATGTGCAAAAATATAAGCCAATGATAGAGCTTAATATCAACTTGGACATGGATTCATATTTTTTTAAACCCCATCATTTTGAGCTTTATACTTAGCATAGACCAACTTTTGATTCCTAAAAATTCTCATAGAATTGATAAATATTTTAAGTGGAGATCCTTTTTCTATTTGGAAATTTTTTTTTACTATATTTGTTAATGCATTAGTTGGTAAACAATTTTCTATTGAAGACAAAACATGGTTACTTATAATGTTTTGATAGATTCAAGTGCAAAAAAGGAAGGTGGATTTGGAGGTGGCCTATCTATGTACTCTATTAGATCATTGGGGAAATGAATTGTGAATTATTTTGAGTTACACTTATCTCACCACCTCATTTGCATCTTGATAATTGTTCTCATGTATGAGTCAAAGGCAAGGTCTTAACAATAACTCTTATTAGTTCTCTCAAATTCATGTATGATGGTCTCCCCTACTTAATGCCATTGTTCTTCCTTGCCTACCCAATGAAATGGATGGTGATCGAGAGAATTATTGTCAATTGACGATGAAAGATAAATAAAATCAAACAAATATGTCATGCCCGTATTTTACACTAGGGCGAATATGCTACTAACTTCTTTTTTTTTTTTAAAATGATGCAGAATCCAACAAAATTAACCATGTGTATGCAATGTATATCACATGTTGGTGTAAGGTTGTCATCCTTGATGACATATTTTCTAGGTGTGGGCTAAGGGAAAGAAAATAAATTCGGGTGAGTGGAGCCCATCACACGCACCCTCAAACATGCGCAGGATAGGCTCGATAACCTAGGTCAATAAAGGTTACATTAGGTGTCCCAATGACCGAGGTAAGGTCATGAAATCCTATTTACAATTAACTACTTGTTGCAAGGTTAGAGTTTCCAACACTGGCAGTTTAAGGATACACACCACATCTAAACTTTTAAACTAACCTTGGTACATACTTGCTTACACTTCACCATTGAACGACTACAAGCATAGTACTAATATCTCCTGCATTATTTATTTATTTATTTATTTTTATTGGGTTTACTTAGTCATACAAGTTGTATGAGTATGGTCTTCACAATACTCCTTAGACATGATTGCCAAAATCATAACGGAGCTAATGCTAGTCCTAAGCCTCGATCTCAGTCCTTGACAAGTTGCTTGAGAGGGGTAAGGCAATGAAAACGGTTTAGGGTTGTCTTCAAACATAAGGTCTACTAGACCCTTGGCTACTAACCAAAAGTTTATACTCACTTTTGCATAATAGTTAATGTCCTTGTTAGACTTCCATAGAATAGGTTCTCACATGGGGAGCATATAAATATTATTAATTTGACCTACTAGAACCCAAAGAATTAATTAACGAAACACTATTCCACTTGATAGCCCTACCCATTTTAAGCCACTTAAACAAAATTAGTGAAATCTACACTAACATTTAACATCAACATACTAATACAAAATAACTAAGATATTCATAATGTATTTCAAATTTGCAATTTTAATATTTATTTTATATTACTATTAATTCGTTTATTCACTTAACCTTTTTATATATAATAAGTAATTTCTTTTAAAAATAATAAAAATAAAAAAATAAATAATTACTAAGCATTAAGGAATAACATTTACAAATAATCATACATTAGTTCTTTACATTTAACTTTTTATTAGTTTCCCTTAAACAAGGAAAGGTGAGGGCCACGAATAAAGAGGAGTTTTGATTTTATTTCTTTTTAAATAATTTCTACTAAAAGTAGTCCTCTTCCTTATATGAATAAAAGTAGACCTCTTCCTTATACTAATTATTTAATTCATAAGAGTCTCTAAAGGTGGGAATATGTTTACTTTTTATCTTAAGCCCTCCACCCACCTATATTCCTTATCACGTGAGGGGAGAGTGTGGCTCCTTAGCTTTCTCTTGTAACTTTCGAAATTAAGCTATCTATGAGTACATGTATTTTTTTTTAAAAAGGTACGTCATTTGATCTTAGTGAATGTACTATGTTTTTAACTAAACTCCCACGAGATCTGCAACGGTGAGATATTTAACAAAATTCTTTTAGAATGACAGTTAATATGACACTTATTAAACTATGGGAACTTATGCACTTTACTCACCCCTCTAAAATTCCTCTCTTTTTTTTTATACGGAGCCAATTCAACATACGCGTTCGGGTTAAGGCGACGACTAAGACAATAAGAAATAAATCTAATAAGCAATTTTGATACCATTTCACGTCCATTTTGAATATGACGGATTGGAGCGCTCTTTTTCTGAGATAAAATTTTAGGTCAACAACTGATTAAAATAAAGGAGTCTGAGACATAAACCCTAAACGTAAGTGCTCACATCCTCAACGCAGACTGCTTTGCTTGATCAGCATGGTAAATCTACAGAGAGTGACGGCTGAGGTAAATAAACATGCAGTTTGTGGATTTCGCCTTTGTTCTTTTTTTTTTTTGTTTCATTTCATACATACTGTTAGCATTTGCAGGCTTAGAAGATTTTCACGGCCACGGCTGGACATGGGTCGTTGCCTCCAGAAGGGGCCATGCCCTCCCAATCAAGGCTGCAGACCAAGTATATTTTTTTATTTATTGTTTGTTTGTTTACTTGTGTTATATGCCGTAGGGCAGAGTTTAACAGGGCCTTCTATTCTTATATGTTGTTGTTTATTTATTCTCATATGTTATTATTTTCTGTGCGTAGGATAACCATGTTGGCTTACGAGGAAGAGGGCATAGTCTCTACACGAAGTAGAACAGGGATTCAACAGTTCGTCTCTTCTTTTTCTTTTCTTTTTCTCTATAAGGGGGTATCATTCCAAAGGCACCCCCTGATGGTAAACACACTCTACAACCCTAAGCACAAAAGTCTATATGTTAAATGGAAAGTATCCCCCCCTATGTCTGTTGCGCAGAAAGGCAGATAACGTTTGTATCTACAATAGGAGTCCAGATTTAAGAAAATCATGGCTTATCAGATGGATAGGTATACCATTATTCACCCTTGACTGTAATAGAGATGTGTTTCCACACCATAATATATACAAATGCACTTTCTAAAATGCAGAATATAACTATCCCCCACTTGCTATGTTTACTACCGAACACAGAAATATCTCAAGTACCAACAAAATTTTATCTATTTTCAGTTACTAGAATTGGTATTACATATTTAGCATCACTACACAGGAGACCATAGACCTGTTTATCAATTTTCAGTTACGGGTCTCACTAACAAATTCATTCCAGGAAGCCAAACCTCGAGGTCATACTGTAATGTAAGATCCTTTCAATAGCTCCTATACTTACCTATTTCTAAGACCAAATTACTTCTTTCCTTCAATGATTTAATCTTATTTACCTATCAGTAAAATAAAATCTACCAAAGTTTATTTTCTTTCTCTAAGATAGAATACTACCTAATATTACAATGATTGCATAGTGCATTGCCCAGTCAAACAGTTCCTTCAAAGTTTTGGATAGATTTATACTAAGGAAAACAAAAACAAGTTAAGTGAGAAGTAAATTCCTAGCTTTACAAAATAGATTTACATACTTTTTTCAAACATAATATATTGAACTTTACAAGTCAGTATAATACATTTCTTTTCATCTATAGCAGGCAATTCTTTTTATTTTTATTTTCATTTTATTTTATTTTCTTTCTTGTTGCACAAAATGCAGAATGCAAGTATACAAAGGAACATAGTGTACAGTCATACCAAAGTGTAAATCTATTATCTTTTCTTTCTTGACAACATAACTACAGAAATAGATGGTTTACAAATAACATTTATTTTACTTAATATAATCATTGAAATTTAAAATGCATATACTCTCTTGGAGATTTTAGAACTGTATCCACAAATACAAAGATAGAATGATACAATGGTATGTTCTCTTCCATTTTATTATGATTTAGCTGAAATTTCATTTATAATGCATTCCTTTAATTTTCCAAATCCATAGCACCATTTCCTTATTTAAACTCTTCTCATTACAACAAATACATAGAGGTGAAATTAGCAACAAATCAATGCATAAGGCTTCAGTTTTTCATTTCTACAAAATTAAACTCATCTCCTTAAACTTACATAATTGTCACAATATTTGGGAAAACAAATGACTTACATACCTATGAACAAGTTCTTGCTCTCCACCCTACCATAATGGCGTCATGGAGCCTCGTGGGCTCT
>VDFB02322195.1:0-48568 GCA_007258455.2 Sequoia sempervirens
GTTTTACTTACTAATTCCCAAACTAACTCGATTCAACTTGATTAACCTATGTTGTGAGTGTATGATAGATCAAGTAGGTACATTAGGGTTACCAAGCCAAATTCCTCTCTTGGGTGATGCTCCCCCTCTCTTCTGGAGGCTTGATTCTTTTCCTACATCCAACTTAGTGCATCACAATAGAAGTTAGCCGATAACATAACTTCCATATGCTTCATATATCATTTGCATCATCAAAGCATTAAAGTAACCACATTGCAATACATATCTACTCATTCCATATTCCATCAAAATATACACAACATAATCATGTATTAAAACATTTTAACTCATCAAAGTAATAGTAAATAAGTAATAACACAATGGGGTGTAACATATTCCCCCCTTATGAATCATCATCCCTGATGATTTTAGGTATCAAATATGAAACATAAAACTTCAAGACTAATAAAGATTTTTTAAATAAATTTCAAAGTTTAGAAAAACATAAGGAAACTTTTGCTTCATCTCAACATAGTCCTCCCAAGTAGTAGAATCTTCTGCATATTGATTCAACTAGACCTTGCATTGCAAAACCTCTCTATTTCATAGGTGAAGCCTACACATTTTGAGTACTTTCAGAGGCTCGATTGTTGGCACTTTTGGGTCTTGTAACTATAAATAATTCCAATCAATAAAATGATTATCCCATTGCATGTAATTTTTAAGGTATAACACATGAAATAAATTGTGAATCCTAACAAAAGCTGCTAGCAAAGCAATTCAATAGGCAACAGGGTTAACTTCTTAGAGAACCTCAAAATGACCTACATAATGTAGAGCTAGTTTGGATGACTTTGAAAAATTTGTAGAACTCTTGTGAGGTTTGACTCTTAGCAAAACCTTCTCTCCTACCAACAAATGTTTAGGTACCCATTTTGAATCTACATAACTCTTCTGCCTATCATTAGCTTCTACTAGCCTTTGCTTAATTACACTCACTTGCTCCTCCATTTATGATAGCATTTTTGGTCTAAGGATTATCCTATCTTCTAGTTTATCCCAACTTATACGAGTTCAACATTTCCTACCATACAATGCTTCAAATGGATCCATCTTAATTATGGAATGATAATAATTGTTATATGCAAATTCCACCAAGGGTAAAAAATATTCCCACTTGTATTGTTGATCCATGCAATACATTATCAGTAGATCCTCTAAAAATTGGTTTACCCTTCTAGTTTGACCATGAATTTTTGGATGATATGTTGAACTTATGTTCTATAGTGTCCCAAGTGAAGAAAATAGGGTTTTCTAAAACCTAGATGTCACACAAGCATCCCTGTTAGAAACAATATTTTTAGGAATTACATGTAACCTAAACACCTCTTGAATAAATTTTTTAGCTATAATAGGAGCTCCATCTATTATATTTCTTGGAATAAAATGAGCTACCTTGGTAAGCTTATCCACCACTACCAAAATGACATTATGCTTATTGCTTCACATTGGAAGACCTTGCACAAAATCCATACTTATGATTTGTCATTTCATTTCTAGAACTTCACGAGGATATAAAAGTCCTGTAGGGTGGTGATTTTTTGCTTTCACCCTTTGACATGCTAAGCAACTTGCTATAAATCTTGCAACATCCCTTTAAATTCATTTCAAGAAAAATAATGGCTTTACATCAGCCAAAAACTTAGTTATTCGAGGATGTCCAAAATAAGGTTTGGTATGAATTTCTTTCCATGCTATATTCCTTAATTCCTCAGAGTTGGGTATATATATTATTTTGTTAAACCTTAATAAACCATTAGGTTCCAAGTGAAATCCTTCATACCTCAGATCTTGTGGATTATTTGACTTGCTCATAATATTCATCACCCTTGGATTTATGCGACACTCAACTCTTGAAATCAATTTGAATTGATATCATCCAGGAGATATGTCTCCTACAACTTATGGCATCTAGAACTCAGTTTCCTTGCCATTGATATAATTTATATTAAAATCATAATCAAATATCAATTCTAGCCATCTCCTTTATCGTGCATTCATATTTGGCTGGGTAAAAA
The DNA here is from genome assembly GCA_007258455.2 of Sequoia sempervirens. Classification (NCBI taxonomy): domain Eukaryota; kingdom Viridiplantae; phylum Streptophyta; class Pinopsida; order Cupressales; family Cupressaceae; genus Sequoia; species Sequoia sempervirens. The sequence goes on from VDFB02322195.1 coordinate 2,058, forward strand.
AATACTACAGACCGTGGTGATTGGTCTTTAATTCAAATGGTTTCCCCAATAGATAATGTCTACACATCTATAAGGCATGGACAACTGTTTCCCATTCCAAATCACGTGAAGCATAATTTTTCTCATATGGCTTTATATTTCTTGACTTAGAGGCTATGAATCACCCATGCCGCATTAGCACTCCATCCAAACCTTCTCCTGAAGCATATGTCATGGCTACAAAATCACCATCTAGATCTGGTACTTTCAATATTGGAGTTGTAGTTAATTTATCCTTAAGTTGGTCGAATGTCACTTGACATTTTTCTGACCATTCAAACTTCTTCCCTTTTCTCTGCAAAGATGTGATGGGAAAAGCTATTTAGGAAAAGTTTGCTACAAACTTCCGATAATATCCTGCCAAACCCATAAAGCTTCTAACTTCTGAAACATTCTTTGGTACTGGCCATCAAAGTACTACCTTAATTTTTGTTGGATCAACTAAAATCCCATCAGATGAAATCACATGACCAAAATATTACACCTTTTTCTAAAAGAAGGTACATTTTGAGAGTTTTCCTTAAAGCTTATGGTCTCTTAGATGTTGAAGAACAATCCCTAGATGTTGGAGTTGTTCTTATTCATTCTTGGAGAAGATAGGAATATTGTCCAAGAAGACCAACACAAACTTGTCTAGGAAATCCTTGAATACACAACTCATCAAGTCCATGAATGATACAAGTGCATTCATTAGTACAAAAGGTAGGATTGTTAACTCATAATGACCATACCTATTCCTAAAGGTTTTCTTGAATATGTCTTCATCCTTGATTCTCAGTTGATGATATCCTGATTGTAGATCAATTTTTGAAAACGTTATCGCTCCTTGCATTTGATAAAAAAGGTCATTGATAGGTGGTAATGGATACTTGTTCTTTATTGTTGCCTTGTTAAGAAGATGATAATCTATGCACAAGTGCAATGTACCATACTTCTTCTTAACAAAGATCATTGGTGCTCTCCAGGGTGAAACATTAGGTCTGATCAATCCTTTGGACAACAACTCCAATTGATCTTTCAACTCTAACTTCATCATGGTCATCTTATACAAAACTTTCAATATAGGTTCTAACCTTGAAACAATATTGATAGAAAAATTAAGTACTCTTTTGGGAGGTAATCTAGGAAGTTCATCTAGGAATACATACACAAAGTTCCTTAAAATTGGAAATTTCTCCATATATATATTTTTTTATTCCACCACCTCGCCATTGTCAGCTTGTTTGAGATATTGGGGTCCATAGTACACTACATCATCCTGACTGATGAACTCATTGTACTCTTCCAATTTTCCCATTTTCACAACAAAATGATGACACCCCTTCTTTTTAGCTCTATGCATTTGTACAATAGAGATTTGCCACAACTTAACTTCCCTAGGTGCTCTTTGTAAGAATACCCAGTTCCCAAGGTCATCTAAACATTCTACAGTTTTCGCATGACAATTTACCTTGGCTCTATGATTCCACAACCAATTCATTCCTAATATGACATCATACGAACCTAGGGGAGCTACATACAAATTTACTTCCATAGAGAAACTCAGAATTCCAACCCTTTCTTCAAATAAACATTACTCTACCTTAGCTCTTGTCTAGTTTACATACTTAACAGGCAAGGACTTTTCCATATATAATTTTTTTATAGAAATATTACTAGCTATACTAGGAGATTTTTTTTTTTTTTAGCACCAATATTAATTAAAATTGAAATGGGTGTGCCAAAAAAAAGTACCTGGTATTTCTACGAGAGTAATCTTATACTCCGCCTACCGGTTGTCTAGCACCTCATGATTTTTTTGCTAGAATGATACTCATTGAGGAGGTCGAGGGTTTCCATGTGGTCACATCCCTGATGGCTTATTAGGACATTGACTTTCATAATGATATCCTCCACATGTGAAACATCCTCTTATTGACCCATGCCTTACTTTTGGCTTCCCATAACTACCTTCATTTCTGCTAGGGTTGTTGTTGTTATTATTTCACCTACAGTCCCTTATAGATTAATTTTTATTGTTGTGGAATCCCTTATCTCCTTTCCTTTGACAGTTCAGCCTCCATTACCTCTAATTCTTAGAAGTTTGATCGGGTTTCGAGACCAATTAATTTTTTTCTTCCCTCTCAATGACAGGTAGCCATAGATTCTGTTTCTTTCTGTTTGATTTATTTTTTCATACACTAAGTCCATAGTAGTAGAACTGTGTACATCTACCTCCCTTCTAATTTGGGCATTAAGACCCAATATAAACTTTGTAATTGGAAACTTCTCATCTTTTTGATACTGAGGCACATATTTTATAAGACGAGTGAATTTCTCCCAATACTCATTTATTGAGAAATTTCCTTGCTTTAAATTCTAAAATTTTGTTAGCTTTTAATCAAAGTAAAGTTGTGGTAGCCACCGCTTTTAGAAAATTTCCATAAATTTTTCCCAAGTGAGACTTAAGGAACTTAATACAAGCTTCATTTTCTTGTTCATCCACCAAGTGGATGCTTCACCAACTAGCTGAAAGGATCCCCATACAACTTTGGTTATTTTAGAGTATTTATTGATCTTGAAATATTTCTCCATTTCTGCGAGCCATGCTTTGACTACATCCCCATTGGTGGTTATCTCAAATTTAAGAGGGCTGACCTTCCTCATCTCCTGTGATAATTCATTAGCAAGTCATTTCCTCTTGCTTCCCTTAGATCTAGATTGGGATTTCTCATTATCAAGATTGCTTGAATTTGAATGACCATTGGAGTTCTCTCCCTCCTCTTCAATTGAAACTTCTTATTTTGGTCTTCTCGCTCCTCCCACCTCTTACTCAAGGTGGCAAATTCTATCCCTATTTTCATTCACCAGAGCCAAAATTCAGTCCAGTTTGGCCCCAAATTTTTTTGTGGGTTGACCCTCCTCTTGGATTTTCCCAAGGTTGGTTCTTGTTCTAACCATTTCTACAAAGTAGTTTTTCCACCTGGAGGTGCCATTTCAATTAGTTCCTATGAAGTTTATTTAACTCTCTAAAACATTTCATTAGCCAACATACATATACAATAAAATAAAAAAAGAACTCTTGCACAAGTTTTTCCAAATCATAATTTTATTAAGATCAAGGATTTCAATTATCCATGAATTACATAGAGTGACTATTCAAATAGTCTAGAGGAGAATATCCCTTGGATTCACTTTATAATACATAGCTAAGTGGAACATATCCCTCAGATTGTTGTTCAGATACATTGTCAAAGGGTACATAACCTTCAGAATCACTCTTAGATACATAATTTCAAGGGACATATCCATTTGATTCACCACTAGAGGCAATTACAATAGCTTCAGACAATGGAAGAACATGAGGGTCCCTAAAAATCATGATAGGAATAATGCTCCACTATGAGGGCATATCCCTAGAAAGTGGTATGGATTCAAACCAAGTTGGAGAAATAGGAGGTGCAAATTTAGTTTCCTCTCGCATCTTCTTTCTTTCTTGACTAACACGAGATAAGGCATGGCTAATGGTCTCTATGTCACTAAGCCATATTGCATTATCGTAATTGGTCCCTTAAATGGTTCTAATAATGGCTTCCCTTTCTTTCTTGGCCTTGAGGTAGTGCTCATTTCTGATTATTGAGTTCCTTGTAGTCATCTTGAGTTGCACCATCCTTACACAAGAAATCCAAACATTAGATTCACATAATGTTGGATGAAAGCATAGTGAGCTCATATGTTCTACAACTAAACTTGGTAGACCTAATACCACATGTAACATGCTCGTTGTTTTACCTAATGTTTTAACATAAGTTTAACCCATATGTGAATAGTTTATGCTCACCAAGACAGAAAATTTGTTTTTCCATAATTTCTATTTCAATAATAAAGATGCACATTTGAAATAATCCGATTCCAAATTCCCATTGCATTTTAGTAACAAAGATTCATACTCAAAATAATCCCATTTCAAATTTCCATTGCATTTCAATAAAGTACATTATATAACTCCAAGCAATGCTTACATATTCATATATATTTTCATAGATATAAGATCATGATTGCATACATATCTTTCAATAGCTCAATGGACTAAAGTACAAATGGTCTAGATGTCCTTTTTGGTATACATCCTCAAATTTTAGCTGCCTGCTTCATGAGGGAGAGCATCACCAAATTCTTTTCCTCCAACCATAGACTAAATGTGTTCCCCCACACATCTACTATACTAGTGAGATGGCCCTATCCTTCAACGAAGATTTTGGTCTAGTATCCCTCATAAATGATAATAGCCTACCTAAGCTTAGTTTTTTGTCCTACATAATTAGAGCTAACATACAGTGGAAACCCACCTACATGCATGACATTCCCAACCTAGATATTGTTGGCACAATAAGGACACACAACTGAGAGGGGGGGTGAATACGTTGTGACAAAAACTAAAACTATTCTTCTAAATCTTAACTTAATCTCATATCTGATGAATACGCAATTAACCATAAACAATCAACACATCAGAGAGACAAAAAACACAAATTTTTTGCATGGAACCCTGTTGGGGAAAAACCACAGTGGATTATAGTCCACAAGATTATACTATGCTAGAAGTATAAAAGAAATAATAAGGGGAATGCACATGCATTTAGGAACATTTCCTAGAGCTCACTGCTCAATTACAAAATAGGACTCACTTTCCAACAATAGAGTTTGGATTAAAACCATCCAAGATTTGTGAACTGAGAAAATAACTTCTTCACAAGCCTGATTACAGTTCCAATTAAGCTCAACACTTCTTCACACTTCACACATTCTTCTTCCAAACTCTGCTCAACAATCGAGATGATATTTACACATTCACACATAGGAGCATGAAGCAACATCACCCGACAATGAACTAATCACCCTTATATATCTACCGCTGCGAATTCCATCACCTCTTAAATTAGGCCAAAGAAAAAATATATATATTATTTGTAACCATTTAGAATTACAAGTAGAATTGCAATGCATCCACCAAGGTCAGCCACAACATAGTGGAGACCCAAATTAATATCTCAACACAAGAATACTTTAATTAATTACACCTTGAAGATCCACAACTACGCTACCAACGACATATTTGGCCCAAAAAGAAAAACCAAAATGCGCACAAAAAGATCTTGAAACCCACGAACTCTTCGAATAATGTGGATGTACCCAAAAATACTTAGAGAATGATCTAGAACTACCACACTTAACACCGAAACAATAGAGAGAAACATCCACAACAAGCTGAGAAAACAAAATTACAAACTTCATTCGGGAACATTGGCCAGACCAACAACCTGCTTTGTCCAGGATCACAGCAATACTCAGAAAGCTTCCACGCATGAGACCTCACGAAACTTTTGGTGAATGATCCTAGAAACATTCAACATTAGACCCTTAAATCCACATCAGCTAATTTTCAACATACAGAACACAACGCCTTCTTGACATGCACAATTCCATTGGGAACCAAGAATACTTTATTTTAAAATTTTCTCAATATCCTCGACATATACAGTCTTCAATGCACCAAATGCTAATAGTGTTGACATCAATGACAACCAAATATCAGCAACCATATCCACAACATCCAACAATCTCACAGTGGCAGCACATGATGTGAAAAAATACCATCAACCCAACACACTGACTTCTTTTGTACTTCTCCTCTCAACTGAACTTCTCTTCTCAAGATTTTTTCACAATGTACTTCTCCCCCTTTGACATCAATGGAAAAGGTAACCATGAAATTTCCAAACACACGCTCTGAACCACATATCCACACATCTAACTACTCCCCCTGAGTAGCAACCATGAAAACATCAATCCAGATCAGAATATAGCAATGAAGCTCTCAGATTGATGCAAATAAATGCATCTTTAGTTCTTATCAGGAGGGGTGATTACCCCTAGCATTCCTATAAGATACTCAAAAGTATCCTTTGGCAATGGCTTAGTAAATATATCTACAATCTGTTCTTTGGTAGGCACATATTCCAATTTGACTTCTTTCTCATTCACCTTTTCCCTCAAGAAATGAAACTTAATTGAAATATGTTTAGTCTTAGAGTGTAGTACTAGATTCCTTGAGATGTTTATTGCACTTGAGTTGTCACAATATATGGAAATAGGCTCTTCATATATCACTCTAATATCTCTCAACATCTGTTTCATCCATATCACTTGAGTACAATTATTTGTAGCAGCAATGTATTCTGCTTTAGCAGTGGATAGAGAAATTGAATTCTTCTTTTTTCTCAACCAAGATATCAACTTCTTCCCTAGGAAGAATGCACCACCACTTGCACTTTTCCTGTCATCTACATCACTGGCCCAATCTGCATCAATGTATGCACACAAAGTGAGATCATCATCCTTTGGATACCAAAGTCCAAAGTCGGTTGTTCCTTTAAGATATCTAAAAATTCTTTTGACATCAGTAACATGTGATTCCTTTGGATCAGCTTGAAATCTAGGAACCATACATACAACATTCATAATATCTGGTCTAGTTTGCGTCAAGTAGAGCAATCCACCAATCATTGATCTGTACCAAGTTTTATTTTCTTTTGGAGAATCATCATTTTGTGATAGCTTACATCCGGTTACCATGGGTGTACCAACAGGTTTGGAGTCACCCATTCCAAACTTCTTCAGTAGCTCTTTCACATATTTGGACTAAGATATGAAAATACCTTGGTCCAATTGTGTAACTTGTAATCCCAGAAAGAACTTCATTTCACCAATCATGCTCATCTCAAATTCACTCTTCATTTCATTAGCAAACTTCATACATAGATTATCATCTCCTCCAAAAATGATATCATCAACAAAAACTTCTATAATCAATTCCTTATCATGATCTAATTTGAAGTATAAGTTGCTATCAATAGTACCTTTTGTGAATCCAAGCTTCAGTAGATATTTGTCCAATCTAGCATATCGAGCTCTGGGGGCTTGCTTAAGTCCATATAGAGCTTTCTTCAATCTGTAAACTATATCTCCCTTATCTGTTAATTGGAATCCATCTGTCTGTTCAATGTACACCTCTTCTTCTAGTTCTCCATTAAAAAATGCAGACTTCACATCCATTTGATAGACTTTATAATTTTTGTATGCAACATAAGCAAGAAATAATCTCACAGCTTCAATTCTAGCTACATGGGAAAAGTTTTCTTCAAAATCAATACCTTCCATTTGAGAATAGCATTTACATAGCAATCTTGCTTTATTCCAGACCACTTCACCTTCTTCATTCAACTTGTTTCTGAATACCCATTTGGTGCCAATCATATTCTTGTCTTTAGGCCTAGGAACCATTACCCATGTGTCATTTTTTTCAATTTGTGTCAACTCTTCCTTCATAGCTTCCATCCAATGTTCATCTTGATAGGCTTCAGTGACACTTAGGTTCAATCTTGGATATCAGACAATATTCTTTTGTAATTTTTCTTCTAGTTTGCACTCCTTTACTCTTATCTCCTATGATTTGACTTTTAGAATGATTCAGCTTTACATACCTTGGAGTTTTGGGACTTACTTGGACTTATGATTCTTTAGATATTTCTTCTACACTTCCATTTTTTTGTTCCTCTACACTTGTCTGACCTTCCTGACTGACTTGATTTACCAGAACAAATTGAGGTTGCTTCACTGAAACATGGAATAATATGAAGTAGATTCGATGTCTGAGTGCTTTTCACTTGACTTGTGTTGTCTTCATCTGAATCATAGTTTCAATGTTTGGATGACTTGATAGAGTCCTCATCAACTCTTACATTTACACTTTCAACCATCTTTCTCAGTCTTTTATTATAGCACCGGTATGCCTTGCTCTTAGTAGAGTAACCTAGGAAAATCCCTTCATCGCTTCTAGCATCAAATTTTCCTATATCATTATCTCTCTTGATATAACACCTACTTCCAAAGATCTTAAAATACTTAACTGTAGGCTTGTGACCAAACCATAACTCATAAGGGGTCTTACCAGAATTTCCATTCACATTTATTTGATTCAGGGTATACGCAACAGTACTTACCGCTTCAATCCAATACATGTGAGACACTTTTCCTTCCATCATCATTGTTCTGGCAGCATCCAAAATTATTCTATTCTTTCTTTCTGCAACTCCATTCTGTTGAGGGGTTCAGGGAGCAGATAGCTATCTTTTAATTCCATGTTCTTCACAATAAGAGTTGAATTCCTTAAAAATGAACTCACCACCTTTATTAGATCTCAGGCATTTGATTTTCAAACCTTTCTCATTTTCTGCCATAGCCTTGAAGCATTTAAATTTCTCTAGAGCTTCACATTTTTCTCTTAAAATGGAAACCCAAATCATTCTAGAGTAATCATCAATAACCAACATGAATTACCTTTCTCCATGAATGCTTCTGACTCTTGATGGACCACAAAGGTCAGTATGTAGTAGTTCCAGCATATTATTTGAATGAAAATGTTTTCTCTAGAAGGAGACTCTAGTATGTTTACCCATCTGACATTCTTTGTAGATTATATTAGCAGGCTTCACTAATCTAGGCAGATCTCTTACTGCTTGGGAAAAACTTATCTTGATAATGTTGTCAAAATTTACATGACACAATATCCTATGCCACAACCAGTTTTCATCTATCTGATCAATCAAACAACTTCCACTAGAAGTATTCAAATGAAAAATGTTACCTTGTGTTTGTTTTCCTGTTGCAATCAAGTTTCTGGAACTTCCACGTATCTTGCATCTTTTGTCTTTGAACTGTAGATCATATCCCTTGTGAACCATCTGTCCAACACTCAATAGATTGTGCTTCAGACCTTCAACATAGAGGACATCATCAGTGTTGTCCTTACCACCAAGGCAAATGAATCCTCTACCATGAATCACACCAACATTGTTATCTCCAAATCTTACAACTCCACCATCATACTGTTCTAGACTCACAAATTTGATTTTGTCACTAGTCATGTGATGTGAGAATCCACTATCAATGACCCACTCATCTTTTTCTTCAACTTGAGCTGCAAGATCTTTTTCATCTTTAGTAGATTCAGTAGCCACAAGATTATTTTCAAAGGTAGCAATGAAAGCCCAATCATCTTCTCTTCCATTATCTTTATTAGATTCTTCATCAGTCACTGCTTCTTCAGCAAAGTAGCATCTCTTCGGGAATCTAGACTTCTTAGGTTTAGATCTAGGAACTCTTTCAGGACATCTTGATGCAAAATGACCTATTTTACTGCATGAAAAATATTTAATACATAACATAGCTTGATACTTACCTTTTCCTCTCCCTTCTTGCTTTGCAATCAATGTTTCTAAATCTTAGCTTAATCTCAGATATGATGAATAAGCAATTAACCATAAACAATCAACACATCAGAGAGACAAAGAACACATATTTTTTACGTGGAAACCCTGTTGGGGAAAAACCATGGTGGATGTTAGTCCACAAGATTATACTTTGCTAGAAGTATAAAAGAAATAATAAGGGGAATGAACATGCATTTAGGAACACTACCTAGAGCTCACTGCTCAATTACAAAACAAGACTCACTGTCCAACAATAGAGTTTGGATTAAAACCATCCAAGATTTGTGAAATAAGAAAATAGCTTCTTCACAAGCCTGATTACAGTTCCAATTAAGCTCAACACTTCTTAACACTTCACACATTCTTCTTCACACTATGCTCAATAATAGAATGATATTTTCACATACACACATAGGAGCACACGAAGCAACATCACTAACACTGAACTAATCACCCTTATATATCCGCTACATGAAATTCCATCACCTCTTCGTCGGCCAAAGAAAAAGATATATATTTGTAGTGTCAACCCAAATTTACAAATAAAATTTTAATGTGTATCCACCAAGGTTGGCCACAACATAGTGGATACCCAAATTAATATCTCCAACACAAGAATACTTTAATTAATTACACCTCAAAGATCCACAACACGCTACCAACGACATGTTGGCCATAAACAAGAAAAACTGAACATGCGCACAAAGATCTTCAACCACGAACTCTTCAGAATAATGTGGTACCACAAAGATAGAGAATGATCTAGAGACACCACATAAAACTAAGAAACAATAGAGAAGCATCCACAACAATTGAGAAAACAAGAATTACACAAACTTCATTTAGGAACACTGACAAAGACCAACAACTCACTGTCATATCACAACATACTCAAAACTTCACGTGGACCTCTGAAACTTCTAGTGGATGATCTAGAAACATTCAACATTAGACCCTTAAATACACATAAGCTAATCTTCAATGTACAAAACACAATTCCTTCTTGACCTGCACAGCTCCACTGGGAACCAGGAATACTTTCTTTTACAATTTTCTCAATATCCTTGACATATACAGTCTTCAATGCACCAAATGCTAATAGTGTTGACATCAATGACAACCACATATAAGCAACCATATCCACAACATCCAATAGATATGTTGGAATAATGTTGGCATTTATGTCAAAATATTTCATTGATATCAAATAGGAGATCATTGGATATCATTGAGCTAGTGGATAAGTTTCTGGAAGAGTTGGTGAAGTATGATCAGAGGATTTGATTGATATGGTCTGCATGATTAGAGGATGTGTAGTGTGCTAAAAAATGATTAATTTATGCTCTCAAACAAAATTAGGTTTTATTGTTAAACACTAAGGTTTCCAGTTATCAAATTGATCAAAATTTCTATTTTTTCATTGATTGGATGTTGGCGGTTATAGGTTTCTTAAGTCATAATTTAAGCCTTTTATGTCATTGTGGAAATCAGTCCCTTTACCTAGCAGTTACTGGCTTGGTGGGAGAACTGAAGGCTTAAATATTTCTCTAAGTCTGAAAGCTTGTCAGTATTTTTGGCGATTTGCATAAATCTATTGGCCCCTCCCTTGGTTGGTCTAACTCTTGTTTATTCCACCCTAAGTGAATGTTTAAGTCTTTGTCAATATTTATGTTGGTTTGCAAACCTTCATCCTTCCCGACAAGATGTGGTAGTTCCTCAATGCATCACATGAGTTTAATACATAGAATTTTCTATTCTTCATGTGTTATACAGTCTTACAATGTGTGATGGTGAGATCAGAAAATGAGTGGTGATGGAGATGATCAGAAAACTTTCACAAAGCTACTTCATATCGTGTTTTCAAATTTTCTGCAGCCAAGTCTATTTGCAATGTCTGATACTCAAAGATCAATGGTCTATGTAGAGGTCCTTGGAGATCAATGGATGACATTACATCACAAGACTTTAGTTCATCATGTTTTATGTTTAACCACTCAACTCATATTTGTGATATGTGATGGCTAGATAAGCAAGGATAGGTGGCGATATACAATTGCATCACTTGGGTTATTCACATCATTGTTGTAAATGACACAATGTTGAGCTTAAATGTGATATACAATGGATGAGTATGGTGGGCCCTCTTTATAAGAGCGATGGTTCAATAAGGTGGATGCATCTTCAAAGAGATAGTTGTTAGGTTCTTATTGCATCACAAGGTTCCTTTACATTGTGATTAACATTATTTGTGCGCAAATGAAGTTGCACTAGGAAAAGTGAGTGTGATGAAGATCCAACAACAAAGAATAAAAATAGAAGATCAGATAGTGATCATGTGACTCATGCACAACCCAAAAATGGATTTTAAGTGTGAGGAAATAATATGATAGACTAAGAGGATGCCATGAAGGTCTAACGGTGATAGTTTAAAGAGTATCAAATCAGATGGTCAAGTTTTAAAGATGAGAGTTTGAACGATAAGGGATAGATGGTGGGGCAAAGATTGCAGATTGATAACCTAAATTCAAAGTTGAATATCTACAATGGATAGGTGGAAGTAATGGCAATGAAATCCTCTCTTGATCTAGAAACTGACAAAAAAGATGCATTTAATTGGCATAAACACTCTAGCTACTAGTGTTTATTGATGATGGGATAAATGGTCGATGTATACAACACATATGTGTAGACGACAAAAAATTAGATACAAATTAGATATTGAGAATATATATTAAATACATATGAAACCCTAAGTCTATAGATTTCTAAAAATAGCAAATGCATCGGATCTAGATAGGTGGTGCACAACTCGATAAATGAATGCTTGTTAGTGAAGATATAAGAAAAGAGGAAAGAAGAAAATTGGCTAAGTGTCGAGAATGCAAGGATGCATAAGAGAGAGTGACCTAGACTGTAACACCAAATATTATCTAGGGTTTGCATTCAAAAAGAGGTGAAGCGAATAGAGAATGCACATGTTGTAAAAGGAAGAAATAGATTGTAACACAAAGAACATCTTCTAAGATATGCATTGAAGTGAATAGGTGCAGTGTAGCAAGGTAGAATAGAGAATGTTTTAAGTGCAGAGCATAGAAAAAAGAGAAGATAAGAGTCTAGAGGTATGTGTTGTTGAGGTAGCAATAGCAGAGAGGATGCAATGTTGCAAATAAAATTTTGAGTAGTTACAAATTAGACTTGTAACAAAGAACTTTATTCAAGTGAATCATTTGTATTTTTTATTATAAATCTGATTGGTTGGTGCCATCAAATAACTGAGTGGGTGCTCAGTGCAGGGGATTGGTGTCTCCTTGGAGTTGGTGCTCCTAAATCAAGGATTTGGTGCTCCTAAATCAAAGGATTGGTGTTTCCTTAGGGTTGGTGCCCTTAAATTTTTTAAGTGTAGAGCAAGGTAGAATAGAGAATGTTCTAAGTGCAGAGCATAGAAAAAAGAGAAGAGAAGAGTCTAGAGGTATGTGTTGTTGAGGTAGCAATAGCAGAGAGGATGCTTGAAATGTTGCAAAGCAAATTTTGAGTAGTTACAAATTAGACTTGTAACAAAGAACTAGATTCAAGCGAATCATTTGTATTTTTCATTATAAATTTGATTGATTGGTGCCATCAGATAACTGAGTTAATGCATAGTGTAGGGGATTGGTGTCTCCTTGGAGTTGGTGCTCCTAAATCAGGGATTTGGTGCTTCCTTGGAGTTGGTGCTCCTAAATTAGGGGATTGGTGTTTCCTTAGGGTTGGTGCCCTTAAACTTTGTAATAAGAGATTTCTATTATGACGTTGGATTTGAGCAGTAGACTCAAGCAACTTTTGTCACTATGGTTTTTCCCATATTGGGTTTTCCATGTATATCTAGTGCTATGGGATTTTATGTGTGTGTGTGTGTGTGATTGTTTTCTCTACATGCATACTTTTATATTAGTTTAAAATTATTAAAGTTTTTAATTGATCTACTGATTCACCCCCCTCTTAGTAGATTGTTGTGTTCCAACAATTGGTATCAAATCCCTAGCTCCCTTGGAGAGGGTAGATCTTGGATAAGTGAACAAAATATAGCTAGTCAAGAAGGTTCCTCATCAAATATAACACCTCTCTTTGATGGATCGGACTATGTTTTTTGTTACACTAGAATGCAAGCATATTTGTCTTCAATGGGATTTAATGTATGGATGTCAATTGTTAATGGATATACAATCCCTACTACACCTCCTACTGATCAAGATGGAAAGAAAGAGTTTGAGAACAATGCTAAAGCAAAGAATACTATTCTCTATGGGTTGTCAAACTCTGTATTTTTTGAAGTGATGCATTGTCAAACTGCACATGATGTTTGGGAAAATCTAAAGAAAATATATGAAGGCGATGCTTGAAAGTTTGAAGATGAGTGAAGATGAGAAGATTGTAGATACCTCCAAGAGTGAAGTTGCATTGGAAGCAAAAAAGAAAAGAAAAGATAGATGCATCTACAAGTTTGGATATGAGGAGATTGATGAAGAGGAAGAAAATTTCATTAGAAGATTAAGAAGAGGCTCTGGGAAATATAGAGGTAAGCTACCCCTTAAATTTTTTAACCATGGTAGAATAGGTCATTTTGTTGTTATATGTCCTTATAGAGAAAAGGATAACTTTGAGCAAGAAGAGGATAGTAGAAAGATAAAACCCTACTATTCTAAGAAGAAGAATTTCTTTAGAAATGAAAAGAGTCTGCACACAAGAGGAAAAAGTGGTTCATCTAATGTTAGCAATTGCTCAGATGATGGATATGATTGTGTTTTGATGGATAAAGGAAATGAATCCTTGTTCATGGAAAAAGGATCTAAAGTTCAAGAAAATGGCAAGGTTGAAGACCATGATGAAGAAGAAGGAGAAGCGGATCTCGAAGGTGAACTCATCTATGCTCTAGATGAGATTGATAGCTTGAGGAAGGAAAACAAAAAGTAGAAAATGCATGCACAAAAGGAGATAGAAAGACTAACCAAGAGTATTGAAGAGTCTAATTAGATGGTGATCAAATTAAAGACACAAGTTGAAGAGGCGAAGAAGGTAGAAGAGGGTGATCCCACAATAATGGGTTACACTTTTTGGCCAAACTTAACATTGAACTGAACTTTTTTAACTAAATCTCCACTTTTGAATGACTACAGTTGCTAAACCATGAGGAATTTGAAGATGATGCAAACTAGTGATTTGTGATAATTTTTAGATTCTAAATATATATTTAAAAAAAAATTTGGAATAAAATTGCATTTCTTTTTCCATCTCCTTTGATAACCAATTTTTAACAATAAACACCATTTTTAAAGAGTGATGTTTACTGTATAACACAATTTTTTTTTTCTATGAAGGATAAAATTCTAATTTTTTGAATTTAGATTTGTAAATATGATATATAGCTCATTCATTTGGTTTCATAGTGTTTTATTGAATATTTTTTTCTTAATTAAGTTTTGAAGTCAAACCAATTACAATTTAGAAATAGGTTTATTGTGTAACACATATTTTTTTGTATGTATCAATTTTTTTTTTTTGGATCAAGGACATCAATACCAAGAGCATAGATATTTTTTAGAATTTTTTTTGGTAATTTTCTATTTTTCCATATGTGTAGAACAAAGAGCTTTATTTTTGATAAAAAATCTATAGTCACAAGAAATAAAAAATAAATATAATAATCAAATTAAATTTACTTAAAATTATACTTTTTGGGAAGCTTATAATAAGGACTACATACTTACAAAACATAAATTTTAAATGAATTCATTTGATCCCAAAAAGGTAAATCAAAAGTGGTTTTTAATTGGCATTTTGATAGGTGTAGAGGAGACTCCATTATAGGTATGGTTTAAAACTAGCGGGATTCTATCCAAGGGGGTTTGATCAAACCATATTTAATTAAAATCCTTTAAATAGAACCTTTCAAGGCTTAAATAATTATATTTTTTAAAAATATGTGATTTAAGCAAAAATTGGGATGTCCCAAAAAGTGTAACCCATTATTGTGGCAACACCCAAGAAGTAGTTAAGATTGAACTACAATCTAAACTAGATGAGTGTATGAAGTTAGAGGCTAAAATAGTTGCTTTGAGAAAAGATTTAGAAAATGCTAATGAGCAGATAAACAAAGGTTTGAAGTTGAAAGGTGGCTCTAAAATAGTAGATGAGTTGATTAACTCAGAAAAATCCATCAAAAGAAAAGTCTAGTCTTGGTTTTGAAAAATTTAAAAGTCCAACCAAGAATGCATCTACTAAATTGTATGTTAATTTTAAAGCAGAAGAAAGGTGTTGCACAAAGGATGAGGAATTGTGCACTAATTGCTTCAAATAAAATATCTCTGAAAATTGAAAGCGAGGTAAGAATGTTGTTGAGATGAAGAAATCAGATGAAGAAAAGAAGCTTGTATTAGATAAGAAGAATAACCAATCAGACTCTGAAGACTTGAAGAAGAAGCACAACACTAAGAGGGCTGATGTAGATGGTTCCTCAAGGGTGAGATACATGAAGAAGCCAAAACAAAGATCACCTCATCCTGCACAAAGAGATAATATGACCAGGTATTCCTCATTTTTCTATGTTTATTGTTATTCATGTAATCAGTTTGGTCATGGGGCTAGAAAGTGTAGAGCTACACCTAAAAGGAGCATAAAATATATGAATACAATTTTGGTCACATAGGAAAATATTGTAGAACAAATTATGTTAGACCGAAAGCACAAAGTAAGAAGATAAATATATCCCATAAAGTGAATAGAGGTTTGCATGTCTCTGAAGAGAAAAACATAACAAAGAAGAAGCCAAAAATGGTGTGGAGAGATAAAGGCTAGTAGGCAGCACCAAAAGTGGCCGCTCCTACCTTACATGACTAATTATTAGTGATAGGGCGAGCTTCATAGAAAATTCATTCATCCCGGGAAGAAAAGGAGAAAATTCAAGTCAAGTATAGCTAGTTTTACAAATTTCTAATGACTTGATGGTTGAATATGTCATGGAAACACTCCTTTATTTTGATAAAGGGGGAGAAAGTTGAGCAAATTCTTTGATAGGAGAAACTGTACAAATGTTCATGTAATTGAGTAGGGAGAGATTGAAAACAAAGTGGAGATATGTATAAGGGGGGTTGTGACATTGAATTATGTTGTATGTGCACTTATAACTAATTTTGTTATAATTAGTATAGAGTAGTTTAGTTAATTGGTACAGAGTTGGTTTAGTTGGTATAGAGAATTTGGAATTGGTACATTGAATCTAGAGCATTTGGTTTTTCCATTGAGGTCAAAGGAGGAGAGCACAAATTGATATCAGTTGGTATCAGTCAAAGGGAGAGCAAAGTCCCTTTTCCATTAGTAAGGAGTAACAATTGTAGAAGCATGGTGTCTTGAAGTGAACCTTTGCCATTGATTTCAAAGGGGGAGAGATTGTGCAAATGCTCATTAATTTTGATAGAGCATTTGGAGTTGGTACATAGTAGTTCAATTGGTTTTGAGCATTTGGTTTTTCCAACAATGACAAAGGGGGAGATTATTGGCATAATGTTTTCATGGATGTCAAAATATGTCATTGATATCAAAGGGGAGATCATTAGATGTCATTGAGCTCAGTGGATAAGTTTCTGGAAGAGTTGGTGAAGTATGATGGAGAGAAGAGCATGTTTCTACAATGTTGCAAAGTTTCTCAAAATGTTGCAAAGTTGTCATGCAATATTGGCATGTTGCAGAGGTCAATTCTAGAAGTTAGAGGAAATAGGTTGCATATTCAATATAGGTTTTTCAAGAGGATTTTATTGGTATGGTTCACATGATCAAAGGATGTGTAGTGTGCTTAGAATTGATTTATTTCTACTCTCAAATAGAATTAGGATTTTACTGTTAAACCCTAAGGTTTTCAATTATGGCATTGATCAAAATTTCTATTTGTTCATTGATTGGATGTTGGTGATTGTAGGTTGCTTAAGTCATAACCTAAGCCTTTTATGTTATTTTGGAAACTGACCCATTTACCTAGTAGTTACCAGCTCAGTGGAAGAATTGAAGGCTTAAATATTTCTCTAAGTTTGAAAGCTTGTCGGTATTTCTAGCGATTTTCATAACTCTTTCATCCCACACCTTGGTTGTCCTAACTCTTGTTTTTGTGCCCTCAGTGAATGTTTAAGTCTTTGTCAGTATTTTTGTTGGTTTACAAACCTTTTTCCTTCCCAAAATGACATGGCAATTCCTCAATGCATTGCATAAGTTTAATACATCACATTTTTTATTCTTCATGTGTTATACAATCTTGTGATGTGTGATGGTGAGATCAAATAGTGAATGATGAAGGAGATGATCGGACGGCTATCACAAAGCTCCTTCATATCATGTTTTGAAGTTTTCCATGAACAAGTCTATTTACGATGTACAATACTCAAATATCAATGGTCTGTGCGGAGGTCCTTGGAGATCAATGACTAACAATGCTACATCATAAGACTTTAGTTCATCACGTTTTGTGTTTAACCGCTCAACTCATATTTGCAGTATGTGATGGATAGATAAGTGTTGTGCAATTTTCACACACACGCCCCACCATGTTGGAAAAATTATGCCTCAACTTGCTGGCTTGTATCTCTGTTCAAGTCTTAATTGTCGGTCGATCGCTGGAGTTCCTAACATAAGAACCTTGTCGCGGAGTTTGAAAGTTTCATAATTTCCCGACTGACTGACTTCCTTCATTGTCATGGCATTTGGGAACTTTCTAACTAGCAGTGGGAGTTATGAAGTTTATGTTTTCTTTGATTGAGCGACAAGCCGCCGGATGTGGGGACCACTTGGAATTCTGGGAGACTTGTTGAGAATATTGTAGATTCCCAGCTTGATTCTCTGAAAATGCACAAGAAGTGAACGTGTGTCATGGTGGAGACCACAAGGAATGACCAACAGTTTGGTGTGATGGTCAAATGTGGTGTACGAGTAAGTTGGTAATAAAAGGACTAACTCATGGATACCTAAAGTCTTCAGGCTTTTATTTATAAACTAATGACTACTAATATTCCGCGTCAATGTGGGATATTGTCGATGGTTGAGCTTCTTGGAAGTCCTAGTGACAACGATGGTCTTGCTGATAGTTCTATGATGGACATTGGTGAGAAGTCTTGCCGATAGAGTTGGTCTAGCCGATGGTTTTGAATTCGGTATGATCTATTGCTGATGGATAGTTGGTTTTCTTGTGATATCGGGGGAACTTGTTTTTTTATCGGTCTGACTTCTTAGGGTGTTGCTGATACCTTTGGTCTTGTCGATACCTATGTGTTCGGGCATTTTGGCACCAGGGAGACATGGTCTAGTGTCTTGCCAACATGTGATTCAGTTAAAATTTTTGACCGAACGTCTGTCCTACGTGGTGTGTTCTGAGCCAATGAGAAGTGGAATGTGAACCGTTGGAAGTTGAACAGTTGCGACTATTTAGTTGTGGAAAAAAAACATGCCGTGAGTAGAATGGATTACATTTTGTAATGGTTGATGATGAGAGAAGTGTGAGATAATGAAAGGGTTGCTTGACTGAACACGGGTTGATCTGAGTGGGTTCATTGTATGCGTCTGAGAGAATTGTGAGATTAATGTTCTATACAAGATTGATCAGTGAATGTTGTTGTTGTAAATTGACATCAAAAAGTTAAGTCTGATCTCTGTATGTAATTTTCTTTATTGTAATACAAAGAGGCTTTTCTTGTTGTGGTGGGTTTTTCTCCCGTAAGGGTTTTCCCACGTAAATCTGGTGTTCATTTGTGTATGTGTCCATTTCTCTTTTTTATTATTCTTTTCAAGTGTATTTGATTGAACTGTAATTGCAAAATTTAAAGTCACCTCTGCATTCTTCCCTGAGGTTTTGGCATTAGGAGAGTTTTTTCCACACCTAAGCTTTCCTCACAAGTGGTATCAGAGCCTAGCCAGTTGTGTTATCCTTGTGGGTACGTTGGGTTTTTTGTGTTAATTCTATTCAGTGGGAGTCTTGTAGAAGTCTGGTAATTTGAATTATAGATTAAGATGGCAAGCACATCAGGAAAGATTAAAATTGAGAAATTCAATGGCAGCAATTTTGAGTTATGGAAACTTAAAATAGAAGATCTGTTAGTTGACCGTGATCTTTGGCTTGCTGTGTCTAGAAAGAAACCTATAGGAATGAAGCAAGAGGATTGGGACCTCACAGATAAAAAATCAAAGGGGTTGATAAGGCTCTGTTTAGCAAACTCTATTCTTCTAAATGTTCATGAAGAAAAGACTGCATCTTCTTTGTGGAAAAGACTGGGAGTTATTTATCAGGGCAAGTCCTTGGTGAATAAGTTGTTCTTGAGAAATAAGTTGTACTCTTTGAAAATATAGGAAGGAGCGTTTGTTGTTGATCATTTGAATGCTTTTAACATGTTGATTGCTCAGTTAGCATTTGTGGGTGTGAAGATTGATGAAGAAGATCGTTGTATGCTATTGTTATGTTCTTTTCCAGATTCTTGGGATCACTTGGTGATGGCTATTGGGAGTACGACATCCACTTTTAAGATGGAAGATGTTGTTGCTTCTTTGTTATCAGAAGAGATGAGAAGAAAATTTTCTAAGATGGAAAATGAGGCTCTTGCTGTTAGAGGCAGATCAAAAGAAAAAGATAAGAAGGACAAGAAGTCCAAATCAAAATTAGAAAATTAGAAGGGAGATCAAAGTCTCCTGGAAAGAAGTCCAAGGTGAAGTGTTGGAATTGTGGGAAACCTGGTCATGTCTAAAAGGATTGCAAAGAGGAGAAAAAGAAGAAGTATTCTTCTGATAATGATTCTTCTCATAGTGATGCAGATGCTTTCATTGTAGCCTTGGCAACTTAGGCATTAGATGATGTCTGGCTAATTGATTCTAGAGCATCTTTCCACATGACATCTCATAGATAATGGTTCACTAAGTATAAAAAATACGATGGTGGAAGGGTGTATTTGGAAAGCGATTCATCTCTGGAAATTATTGGCCGTGGAAGAGTCAGAATTCAGTTCCCTGATGGAAGAGTGAAGTGAATCAATGATGTGATGCATATACCAGGTCTAGCTCGAAACTTACTTTCTATTAGTAAGTTGAATGATGTTGGAGTGCAGGTCTCATTCTCTAGAAATGGCTGCAAGATGACTAGAGGCTCAATTGTGCTAGCTAGGGGTGTTCGTATTGGTACATTGTATAAGCTGGATGCACATGCTGTGCAATGCAATAGTGTCTTTGTAAAGTCACAGAAGGCTACTCATGGAGAAAAGGACGAAAAAGTTATTGATAGGGAAAACTCTATGGAAGTTAAACTTCCAGTAGAAAAGAATATGCTCTGGCATCATAGGCTTGGCCACATTGGAGAAAAAGGTTTAAAAACCTTGAAAAATAAAAACCTGGTTGAAGGGCTTGATGACTGTAACCTCAAATTCGAGTTTTGTGAACATTGTATATATGGTAAACAACCTCCAGTCCTTACAAATCTTCTGGTTTACTTGATTATATACATTCTAATGTTTTTGGTCCAGTAAATGTTCCTTCTTTTTCTAAATCAAGATATTATGTATCGTTCATTGATGATTATTCAAGAAGGGCATTTGTTTATTTTTTGAAAAGTAAATTAGAAGTGTTCAGTCATTTTAAGGAATTTAAAAACCTTGTAGAAAATCATACTGGAAGAAAAATAAAATGTTTAAGGACTAATAATGGTGGTGAGTTTTGTTCTGATGAGTTCGAAAGGTACTATAAAGATCATGGGATTAAAAGACATAAAACTACACCCTACACTCCACAACAAAATGGAGTTGCTGAAAGGTTCAACAAGACAGTAATGGAAAGAGCACGAAGTATGCTAACCAGTGCTAGCTTAGAGGAGAAGTTCTAGGATGAGGTAGTTGCAACAACATGTTACTTAATAAACCGTTCTCCTAATTCTACTCTTGTTGAGAAAACACCTTTGGAAGGATGGTCCGGAAAGAAGCCCTCTCTGAGACACATTCGTGTCTTTGGCTATGAGGCATATGCATATGTGCTGAATGAAAAAATGTCTAAATTGGAAAACAAGGCTGTTAAATGTATTTTTATTGGTTATAGTGCTGGCATAAAAGGATACAAGCTTTGGAATCCTGATACGGAGAAGGTTCTATACATCAAAAGTGTTATTTTTCATGACTTGAAGCCTTCTACTTTGGATCTGCAGTCAGAGAAAGAATTAGAAAATAAAAAGGATGTAGTTGAAATTCCTCCGACACCAGATAAAGAGGAATTGAAAATTCAAAATGTACTTGAAATTGAGGAGAGCTCAAGTAGTTCTGAGATTTCTGAAGAAGAAGAACAACCCCAACCTCAGCCCATGAGGAGGTCAATATGTGAAAGAAAGCAACCTGATAGGTATGGGTTTTCTTTGTTAGATTCTACTTGTGCCTATGCTTTAATTTCTAGCACTGATGAGCCTAGGACTATGAAAGAGGAATTTAGAATGTCTGATTCAAACTCTTGGTTGGAAGTCATGAATGAATAAATGACATCATTAGAAAAGAATGATACTTGGAGTTTGGTGCCCTTGCCTGAAGGCAAAAAAGTTGTTGGCTACAAATGGGTATTTAAAAAGAAAATAGGTCTGGATGGCAGTGTGGAAAAGTATAAGGCGAGGTTGGTTGCGAAGGGGTATTCTCAGGTAGAGGGAATTGATTATGGAGAAATTTTTTCTCTTGTAGCTAAGCTGACGTCTATCAGATATCTTTTGTCACTTGCAGTAGCGTATGACTTAGAGGTTGAACAGATGGATATGAAGACAACATTTCTTCATGGTGACCTTGAAGAAGAGATTTATATGTCCTAGCCTGAGCACTTTGTGGAAAAAGGTAAAGAAAATCTGGTTTGCAAGTTGAAAAAATCTCTGTATGGATTAAAACAATCTCCTAGAATGTGGTACCAAAAGTATGACACTTTTGTTTTATCATTGGGATTTGTAAGATCGAAATCTAATCATTGTGTGTACTACAAAGCTGAAAATGACCGTGTTCTTATTATTGCTCTCTATGTTGATGATATGTTGTTCATAGGCAATAGTAAGTTAATTATTTCTGATCTAAAATCTCAGTTGTTTGCAAAGTTTGAAATAAAAGATCTTGGTGCAGCCAAGTATATTCTGGGAATGGAAATAACCAGGGATAGGAAGAGTAGAAAACTTTGGATCAGTTAGAGTAAGTATATTAATACTGTTCTGGAGAGATTTTGTATGACTAAGTGCAAACAACTAGTTGTTCCAGTTTTGCAGGGAACGAAGCTATCTATTGAAGATTGTCAAAAATATCCTACTGAGATAGAGGACATGCCCAAAGTGCCTTATGCTAGTGCAATTGGCAGTTTAATGTATGCAATGGTCTGTACAAGGCCAAACATTGCCCAAGTAGTGGGAGTACTTAGTCATTTTATGGAAAATCCTGGAAGGACACACTGGGATGCTGTGAAGAGAGTGTTCAGATATTTGAAGGGCACTTCAGAATATGCTTTGTGTTACCATGGAAATTTGGTTGAATCACATAGGACTCTTAGCGTTCGAGGCTATGTGGATTCTGATTGGGCAGGGGACATTGACAGTAGAAGATCCACTAGTGGATATATTTTCATGATGAATGGTGGTGCAGTTAGTTGGATGAGTAAGTGGCATGCTGTAGTCACTTTGTCCACTACAGAGGCAGAATACATGGCAGCAACACATGCCTATAAATAAGCAATTTGGTTAAAATGTTTGTGTTCTAACATTGGGTTTGATGCAGGGAAAATTACAATTTACTATGACAGTCAGAGTGCTATTTGTTTGGCAAAAAATCCTACTTTCCATGCCAGGACAAAACATATTGATGTGTAGTATCATTTTGTATGAGATATGGTAGAAGATGGAAATGTCTCTTTAGAAAAAGTGGATACTCTAGAAAATGTTGTAGATGCATTGATGAAACCAGTGAGCACAACAAAGTATAGGTGGTGTACCATTTCGATGGGCCTTGGAGCCCATGACCTTCATTAACTTCGAGTTTGAGGGAAGTCAATAAGTCTTTGTCAAGTGGGAGATTTTTGGAAATTGTGCCTCAACTTGCTGGCTTGTATCTCTATTCAAGTCTTAATTGTCAGCCGATCGCTGGAGTTCCTAACTTAAAAACCTTGCTGCAGAGTTTGAAAGTTTCGTAATTTCCTGACTAACCGACTTCCTTTGTTGTCGCGGCATTTGGGAACTTTCTAACCAACAATGGGAGTTACAAAGTTTGTGTTTTCTCTGATTGAGTGACAAGACGACGGATGTGGGGACCACTTGGAATTCTGGGAGACTTGTTGAGAATATTGTAGATTCCCAGCTTGATTCTTCATAAATGCACAAGTAGTGAACGCGTGTCATGGTGGAGACCACAAGGAATGACCAACAGTTCGGTGTGATGGTTAAATGCGGTGTATGAGTAAGTTGGTAATAAAAGGACTAACTCGTGGATACCTAAAGTCTTCGGGCTTTTATTTATAAACTAATGACTACTAATATTTTGTGTCAATGTGGGATATTGTCGACGGTTGAGCTTCTTGGAAGTCCTAGCGACAACAATGGTCTTGCTGATAGTTCTATGATGGACATCGGTGAGAAGTCTTGCTGATAGAGTTGGTCTAGCTGATGGTTTTGCATTCGGTATGATCTCTTGTCAATGGATGTTTGGTTTTCTTGTGATATCGGGGAAACTTGTTTTGTTATCAGTCTGACTTCTTAGGGTGTTGCCGATATCTTAGGTCTTGCCGATAGTTATGTGTTCGGATGTTTTGGCATTGGGGAGACACGGTCTGGTGTCTCACCGACATGCGATTCAGTTAAAATTTTTGACCGAACATATGTCCTACGTGGTGTGTTTTGAGCCAATGAGAGAAGCGGAGTGTGAACCGTTGGAAGTTGAACAGTTGCAACTATTCGGTTGTGGAAAACGAATAGGCTGTGAGTAGAATAGATTACATTCTGCAATGGTTGATGATGAGAGAAGTGTGAGATAACGAAAGGGTTGCTCGACTGAACACAGATTGATCTGAGTGGGTTCATTGTATGCGTTTGAGAGCATTGTGAGATTAATGTTCTGTACAAGATTGATCAGTGAATGTTGCTGCTGTAAATTGACATCAAAAAGTTAAGTTTGATCTCTGTATGTAATTTTCTTTACTATAATACAAAGAGGCTTTTCTTGGTGTGGTGGGTTTTTCTCCTATAAGGGTTTTCCCACGTAAATCTGGTGTTCATTTGTGTATGTGTCCATGTCTCTTTTCTGTTATTCTTTTCAAGTGTATCTGATTGAACTGTAATTGCAAAATTTAAAGTCACCTCTACATTCTTCCCTGAGGTTTTGGCGTTAGGAGAGTTTGTTCCGCACCTAAGCTTTCCTCACACACCGGAGGTGGGGACCCTATTTTTTTCTTTTGCATCACTACTTCTTGGCTTGGTCAAATTTTGGTTTTTCTCTTCTTGGGAGGTTATTTTGGAATTAAGTCTAGACTGGGTTTGTTGAGGACAATATTTTGAGGCTCCAAGAAAAATTCACCTATCTTGGAATTTGAAAATGGGGATTTTGAAGTGAATTTTCAAGGTTATATGTAAATCTTTTTTGCACCCGTGGATAGAGGGCAAAAAATTAGGCTGGGTTGCTTTTTGAACTTTTTGAAAATTCTTCTAGAAAAAAGTTACGAGGTTTAGGGGATTTTGACCTTGCAGAGGAATTTGAGAATTTCCGTCCGATGGAAAATCCCAAATTTCCATTCTCAAAATCCCAAAATTTCCATTTTTGAAAATTCAAGACCCCTCAAAACCAAAATTTTACAAAATGGAAATTTCCATTTTTTGAAATTCCTTACCCCTCAAAACCCAAAATTTTCCAAAAAAATGGAAATTTTGGAATATTCCTTACCCCCCTCAAAATCGAAATCTTCCAAAATGGAAATTTTCCGAAAATTTCCATTTTGGAAAATACCTCCCTCAAAACCAAATTTTCCAAAAATGGATTTTTCCCAAATGGAAATTTTTCCCAAAATACAATTTTTTTTTCTTGAAATTTTAAAATGTTCCCGAAAATGAAATTCTTGATGATATCAGTTTTTCAGGATTAAATAAATCAAAAAGGGAACTTGCATATGGATTTGTGCCAAAAGGGAAATATGGAAAGAGTTCAATTCAAATTTTAAAAGTGGGGTCAGCATATGAATCCGTGCCCAAATCATCTACAGCTGGAAGGAGTTTCTGGAAGACATGTGAAGCTGATTTCATCATCCAATCATAATTTTCATTAATGACAATCTAGCATAATATTGTTTTCTCATTGTTCCATGATGTAACTGCTTTTATGCAATTGGATGATGATGTACCATGAGCTCCCAAATTAAATGTAATAGCTTGATGCTTCTAGAAGTGCAATTGCAGCCATTGGATGAATTAAATCCTGGCCATTGATTCATAATGTAATTTTCTATAAAAGGCCTGTGCCTTCTCATTTGTAAAAGGGGGTTAGATTTAGGGGTTAGAATAGCTAATTAGAGGCTGTAAAAGCTAGAATTGGCTAAGTTAGAGAAGTTAGTAGCTGTAGGAGAGAGGAGAGACTGTAAATTGTTATGTAATGCTAGAGAAGTTAATGCAATTGGATTGTTGATTTGGCAAGCTTTGTGTTACACTTTTACAGTTTATGGTTTCTTGTTCTCAATTCTCAATGTTAGATGTTATATTTCAATTCTTTTACAATAATGGTAAAATGTTAATGATGTTGATTGATCTCTGGTCCATACTTTTAGCAATTTGTTGATTGTAATTTGCTGTGTAAAGTTAGTCTGGGCCTTATTTTGTGCTAAGTTCAACTGTGGATGCTTGTTTACATTGAGCCAATTATTGGGTATGTGGATGAATATTCATAGTCTAAAAATCTTCAGTTTCCTTAGAAGATTGCACCATTTATGCAGAGTTGTGGGCTTGTCCTTGATCAAGCAGAGATTAGTTTTATTGAAGATATGTCCATTTGCAACATTCATCATTGTTGTGATTGATCTTAGGTTTTAGTCTTAGAAATCTCTCTAAACCCTCATCTCTTTTACTATTTATTTTGAATCTGGGTTAGTTTTAGGATTGAAAGTATCACCATATTGTTGCATTTGATGAAAGTATGCTTCCAACATTGTTCATTTGTAAGGCCCCTTGTGATTACCAACAATTTCACATTATCACTGAGTTGTTTATGCATTGTCAAGACCTGACATTAGAGACCTTGGGGTTATCTCTTGAGGCTTGCTGATAGAGATTTTCCTTTCAAGAGAGATATGATACTTGTATCTTGTCTGAGTTGTTGTGGAGAAAACACTATCAACAATAAGCAAGGACATGTGGTGATATACAATTACATCACTTGGGTTATTCACATCTCTATTGTAAATAACATGGCGTTGAGCTTAAATGCGATAAATAATGGATGAGCATGGTGGGACCTCTTTATAAGAGCGATGGAGTGATAAGGTGGAAACGTGTTTAAAGAGATAGCTGGCAAGTTCTTATTTCATTGCAAGGTTCCTTTACATCATGATTAACATTCTTTACGTGCAAGCAAAGTTCTACTAGGAAAAGTGAGTGTGATAAAGATCCAATGGAAAATAATAAAGATAGAAGATTGGATGGTCGTGTGACTCTCTTGCATCATAGAAATGGATTTTAAGTGTGAGGCAAGAATGCGATAGACTACTTGAGGGTGTGATGAAGATTTGATGGTGATAGTTTAAAGAGTATCATATCGTACGATCATATTTTATAGATGATATTTTGAATGAGAAGTGATAGATGGTGGCACAAAGATTACCGACTGACAACCCAAATTTAAAGTTGAATATCTATAATAGCTAGGCAGTGGTAATGGTGATCAAACCCTCTATTGAGCTAGAAATCAACATAGAAGATGAATTTAATTGGCATAACTGCTCCAGCTACTAGTGTTTATTGATGATGGGATAAATGGTTAGCAACATAGATGTGTAGAAGGCAGAAAATCAGATACAGATCAGATATAAATAAGTATTAAATGCATATGAAACCTTAAGTCTACAGATTGATAAAATAGCAAACACATCGGATCTAGATAGGTGGTGTGTGGCTCGAGAAATGAATTTTTGTCAGTAAAGATATGAAAAAAGAGACAAGCAAAAAATTAGTTGTTTCAAGAACGCAAGGCATGTAGTAGAGAGAGTGACCTAGACTATAACATAGAATATCATCTAGGGTTTGCATTCAGAAAGAGGTGAAGTAGACAGAGAATGCACATGATGTAAAAGAAAGACCTAGACTATAACAATAGAGAACATCTTCTAGGATATGAATTGAAGTGCATAGGTGCAATGCAACAAGGTAGAATAGATAATGTTCTAAGTGTAGAGCAAAGAAAGAAGAGAAGATAAGAGTAGAGGTATGTGTTGTTGAGGCAGCAATAGCAGAGAGGATATTTGCAATGTTGTAAAGAAAAGTTTGAGTAGTTACATATTAGACTTGTAACAGAGAACTAGATTCAAGTGAATCATTTGTATATTTCATTATAAATCTGATTGGTTGGTGCCATCAGATAACTGAGTTGGTGCTTAGTGCTGGGGATTAGTGTCTCCTTAGAGTTGGTGCTCCTAAATCAAGGAGTTTTTGCTTCCTTGGAGTTGGTACTCCTAAATCATGGGATTGGTGTCTCCTTAGGGTTGGTTCCCTTAAAATTTTCAATCATAGATTTCTATTGTGACGCTAGATTTGAGCAGTAGACTCAAGCAACTTTTGTCACCATGGTTTTTCCCATATTGGGTTTTCCATGTACATCTAGTGTTATGGTATTTTGTGTGTGTGTGTGATTTTTTCTCCACATATACTATTATACTAGTTTAAAGTATTAAAGTAAGGTTTTAATTGATCTACTGTTTCATCCCCCCCCATCTTAGTATATTGTTGTGTTCCAACGAGATATGCAACCCTGGCCCATAGTGAACTAATAGTGTAATCAACTTGGATACTTACACTACTTTGGCCAAAGATTTGATCATTACATTCAAACTCACTTTTAAAGAGTGGTGTCTCACCTCTATGAAGTGGATGTCGTATTTTCACCCACCCTATTGCTCGATTTAGTAAATATTATGACCATACTAACTCATAATCAGTCTATTCCATATCATGATTACATCCCAAAAGGATAATATAATTCAAATGACCTACCTAACCCACTAGGTTACTCCCAACCTCGGTTTATCCAAACCTAAAGGACTAACCTCATTAACCAAAAAGGTTTACCTAGCAACATAAACTAAAAATTTCAAGATAGAACTTAATGTAATATTAATTCCCATACTATATGTAAGCATACATATGGTCTATAACAACCTAGGTAAATTATACTAATACTCTATGGTTATCTTTATTTAGCAAACACAACCACATAATTCCAACATAATGGATATATATATATGTGTATCAACCAATAAGGTTTCACCAAAATAAGAATTCACCAAAGATCAAACAAGTTCACCAAAATAAGAATCCATCAAATTTCAAACAAGCAGCCCAACATAACATATAATCATCTTTTCCTCAAAAACTTGCAATCATAAGAAAATATGGTATCAAACATAAAAGAATAGAGAAGTAATACTAGCATGTCTGGAATATAGCTTATAATGATGAATTTTCCTTCCAAGCTTGGTGCTAAAACTCCATTTGCTACTCCTACTTTCAACTTGCTCACCAATCTAACTCTAACTCCAAACACTCAAACTATACATGCAAAACCTCAAACTCTCTCAATAAAATACTCTCTCTCACCTCTCCTCAACACTCAAGAACTTAACTTATGCTCACAAAATTCTACAACAAAATGGATTGGAATAATGTAAAGAATGAATTCCAAAACCCAAGAGACTTACCTTCTATTTATACAAAACATTATGAAGCTTAATGCCACAATTTAGTTCTTAAATATGACACCATTTACTATTGAATTCCATCTCTAAGACTGCAAATACAAAACTAAAATCAACTTCTCTTCTTAATGGGTTGAATAAGCAAGGTTGAGTGTAAAGTTGCTACTTAAACAATCAAAATACTTACACATAAAAAGTGGCAACAACTTCAACCTCTATTCCTTAGCTAAGTTTCCTCCCATAGCTGCTAACGTTAGTTATTTTACTCAATCAAACTAAGCAATGGTGTCCTATAGGTTTCTTGCTCTTACTGTGGTTGTTGGTTGCTTGCTACAACAAATCAAACTCTTCCATTATCTACCAACTCATGGCTTGACCAAGTCATATGTTTTCATATGGTTGTGTGTGGCTTCTTAACTTTGAATTTGTCATGACCCTTATTTTCAAAAAGTAATTTATAATTCAATAATACTATTTTGATGCATTTAGTATTTAATTTAGTGAATGATTATATTTTTCGTACTTCTGAATGTTTAATTAAATTAATTAGTACTGAAATAAAAGTGCAATGAAACAAAAAGGAATTTATTATAATTTAATTATAGATTTTATTTTGCAAATAAAGGATAATGCTTTGTTATTGTGGATAACTATTTTAATTACAATTGAATGATATTTCTTTATTATTTATTTGGAACGAATATTTAAATTGCAATTAAATGATATTTCTTTATTATTTATTTAGGATAAATATTTCTTTTGCAATTAAAATGGTATTTTCAAAATATTTACTGAGGATAAGTACTTCGTTTGTAATTAAAATAGGATTTCTTTATTATTAGTTATCAAGGACAAATATTGTACATGGAAATAAACATTATTATTATTATTTTCAAGATTAGGTTATTGGAAAATTTGGGGAGAAATCTTTAAAAAGGGGGGAAAAATATAACAAAAACACAATAGTTTTCTTGATCTTTCTTTATTGCTCTGCAAAATATAACTGAAGATGGGGGAAAATGGGTGTTGGAGAGGGGGTTTTTGAAGCACAATGAATCAAGAATGGTGGAAAGGAAAGAAAAACAAGAGAGGAAAGAAAAACAAGGAGAAGAGAATCTATAGGAAGCAATTTCCAGGTTTTTAAATCCTTTTCCATTGTATTTTAATTTCAAATGTGTGAATAAATTACCATGTTGTAGAAAAGTGAAGTTTCTTCTGCTAAACCCCCAATTGCTTGTAATCTTGCATTGGTGCTTGAATGTTGTATTCTCTATTTGAGGAGGGCCAAGTCATGCGTGTATAAGATTGTAAATCCTTTTATCCTTTAATTTAATTGATTGTTTATGTGCTTGAATAATATATATATATATATATATACTACACTGTATATTTATACATATATAACACTATCATCTAGTGTTTTTGTGAGTGGGTTTAATACCAGATTGTGCATTCAAATGAGTCTCTATATGATTTTCAAATGGAAAATTATGCCATGTTGGGAGAGGGACGCACTGACACCCATGGGAGGGCGTTGTGGAGACAACGACCCATCCCACAGGCTGTGACCTGTGGGATGGGGCGATGCCTTCCACAGGCAGTGCCTCCCATGGGAGGCCATCACCCCTTCCATAGCCATGAGTTGTGTGTCTTTCCCTTGCAAAATTTAAGCTACCCTTGCTTATTTTGATCTCTCGAAAAATGTTGAAACTTGCATATTATTATTACTATCTAGAACATATACAATGTATGATGGGGTATTCTGTTTAAGCATTCGAATTGGGAGAATTTGATAATCAACTATATATATATATTGATATACATGAACCATGCTGAGGGAATTTAAAAGAATATTTATATGCATATATTTGTGTGTATATATATATATATGTGTGTGTGTGTGTGTATATACATGAACCATGCCGAGGGAATTTAAAAGAATATTTATTTGGCTATAGAAATTGAATGGATTAAGTTTGGCTATAGATGTATATACTTTTTTTGCTGTAAATGTATTTGTCTGAAAGAGTATATATATATATATATTTATACATATTTATACATATTTAACTTAACATCTATATATCATTCTGTTTAAATATGATAGAATGTAAACCGCTTTAGCTGAAAACGTAGTCTCTATATAGAAACAAATAAAAATACAATAAGTGTGAGAGCAAGATTTAAAGCTCAAAAGATTTGATGTTAAAATCTGACTTGCAATGACAAATATTTTTGTTTTAAATTGATATATTGTTGCATTAGATTGATTTATTTCTGAATATAGTTTAAATACATACACACATACATATGAATATATTTATATACACTTATGTGTGAATGGGCAAGTTTTACTCTTTAAAATGTAGACATTTCAATTGGAAGTATTATGTCAAATTTACACAAATTTGTTATTTTAGACTAAATCATTGAAATTGGGAATATTGGATCCTTTGTAAGCTAGTAGAAAGACAACATGTACATTTATTTTCCTTTATCCATTGTTGTGTAGTGGAATGAATTTAATGAGTTCATGATGAATGTAAAACATGAAGTGGAAATTACCTTCTTGTGAGTTACTTTTATGCGATCAAATAGCGAATTTTGGAAATATAATGGGTTTTTCGAAAGAATGCATGAATTAGTGAATGATGAACTATATGCAACTTGTGTGAAACTATGCATTATTTCCTTGTGGGGTGACTTTATATCTAATTTTGGCACTTTATCATGTAACATGGGACATAGAATCTAAAGGCTTTTGCACCTGTATCACTTACCTCATTCCCCAAACATCATGATATAAACTCTATTAAGTAAAATTTACACTTTGAAGGTAGTTCATGCTTCATAGCATGTTGACTGTTGTTATTCCTATTGAAGATTTGGAGATCTAAAGAAAACATAACTTCTTTTAATTATGATCATAGCTTTCTCTATAGATTTAATTGCTATTTGTGATTTGAAATCTCTTTGTTATAAATTCCGACATCAGATAAAAGGCTTATGGATGAAATCAGTGTAGTATTGTTTGTTGAATCTTTCATTTTTATGAATACAATAAGGATGGCAGCAACTGTCGTGTGTGTTCCATACCATCTTTTCCTTATTTTTCAGCAAATGTAAACATATGTATGTACATATTACAAATAGTACTTATAAGAACGTATAATCATATATTCTCTAGCTTATATATTTATTCTCATACATACATGAGCTATAACTTCTTAACTCTTTTATAATATCATTCTCTTATTGTTGAAACCTCTATGAATCAATGAGTTTAGAAGGAAGCATTCTTGTTATAATTGCATTCTAGCAGGCCTAGGATCACTTTCATGAAGCTTTATGTGATTGGCTTATGGATTTCAGTGTACTTGTGTGATATTTGAGACGTCATTGGAGGTAGAATAGTCTTATTTGCAAATAGTTGGGAGAAATTCATGATAGTGTTGGCATTACCTTAATTTCATATGCAAGGATGATGCATTGGTGAAACTTGAAAATATTGCTTGCAGACTTATGTAAACTATAAAAGAACTTCCTTATGCTCCTTGTTATATGATATCTAGAAATATATAATGAATGGTCATGTCAACAAGATAGTATGATCATTTCTAGTGAGGCATCTTGTAACCATTGAGAATTTGTAGCCAATAAGGCTCTGCCAGTGAGGCATTTCATTAAGCCAGTGAGACACTTTTACAAGTGGTTTTTCATCCCTATGAGGGTTTTCCACTCATGAAAATATTTGTGTTATGGTTTCTTTGTGGATGCATTTATGATCTTGCTATTTCCTTAATTTTGCATTACAGTAATTAAATTTAAATGTATTGTTGAGATGATAATTCATGTGTAAGCCTACATGGCTAAAACTAATGAAGGTAAAGCCTTGTTTTGATATACTTTGATTCATTGATGTATGTTACTCCATTTGAATTTAGTGATGAAAGTAATTTCATTATTCCTCTTATTACACACCCTTTTATAATAATTTTATTCTATTAAATTATTTTGGAAATTAAGGGTTATAATTAGTAAGTCAAATTTTCAGACCTTACAAAATTCTACTTGCATTTTACTACTTTACATGGCACGACTTATTACTCATTAAATTATTTTCACAATGTTCCCACATGGATTTATTCATGCATTTACATTTGAAATAATTTAAAAAGTCCTCACTTTATGCACTTTATTTACAAGAGTGATAATCATCACGTATATGTGAGTATATGCACAACATATAGTTTAAGTTGTTGGCTTTATAAAAGCCTTTCAATATCATTTGGTCAGCATTATACATGCGTCAAAGATACTTATAACATTTCATATATATATATAACATTTCATATATATATAACATTATATATATATATATACACTTACACACACACATATATGCTCACATGCATGAGTTATCACATTCACATACATATATACATATATACACACACACATATATATACATATAAATATATATATGTATATATATGTATATATATATACTTACACACACATATATGCTCACATGCATGAGTTATCGCATTCACATACATATATACATATATACATTCAATGTATACATTTCTAAATTAATATATAAATATAAATACGCGAAGAACTCAATCTCAATACAAAGATTTAGTCAATTAATTCAAACTAAGAAACAATCAAGAAATCAAAGAGTAATACCAAAATCATGCCCACCCTATGATTGAGCGTTTTACTTACCAATTCCCAAAATACTGGACTCAACTTGACTAATCTATGTTGTGAGTGTGTGATAGCTCAAGTAGGTACATTAGGGTTACCAAACCAAATTCCCCTCTTGGGTTATACTCCCCCTCTCTTCTGGAGGCTCGATTATTTACCTACATCCAACTTATTGCATCACAATAGAAGTTAGCCAATAACATAACATCCATATGCTTCACATATCATTTGCATAATCAAAGCATTAAATTAATCACATTGAAATACATATCCACTCATTCCATATTCCATCAAAATATATAAAACATAATCATGTATTAAATTTTTTTAACTCATCAAAGTAATAGTAAATATGTAATAACACAACAAGGTGTAACATATTACCCCCTTGTGAATATTTTGCTTTATCTCAACATAGTCCTCCCAAGTGGTAGAATATTTTGCATATTGATCCCATTGGATCTTGCATTGTAAAACCTCCTATTTCATAGGTGAAGCCTATGCATTTCGAGTATTTTGAGAGGCTTGATTGTTGCCACCCCTGGGTCTTGTACCTATAAAGAATTCCAATCAACAACATGATTATCCCCTTGCATATACTTTTTAAGGTACGACACATGAAAGACATTGTGAATCCCGACAAGAGTTCATGGCAAAGCAATTCAATAAGAAACTGGGTTAACTTCTTTGAGAACCTCAAAAGGACCTACATAATGTGGAGCTAGTCTAGATGACTTTCCAAAATTTATAGAACTCTTGTGAGGCTTGACTCTTAGAAAAACCTTCTCTCCTACCAAGAAATGTATGGGCACTTGTTTTGAATCCACATAACTCTTTCACCTATCATTAGCTTATGATAACTTTTGCTTAATTACACTCACTTGCTCCTCCATTTCTGATAGAATTTTTGGCCCAAGGCTTATCCTATCTTCTAGCTTATCCCAACTTATAGGAGTTCAAAATTTCCTGCCATACAATGCTTCAAATGGAGCCATCTTAATTATGGAATGATAAGACTTGTTATACAAAAATTCCACCAAGGGTAATAATCTTCCCACTTGTATTGTTGATCCATTAGATGAGTAGATCCTCTAACACTTGGTTCACCCTTTCAGTTTGACCATCAATTTTCAACTATGTCCCAAGTGAATGGTGGGAAAATATCTCTCAACCTTGCAATTATATGTGGTTTATTGTTGATAGGATGTATATATATTTATATATATGTTTCCTAGTTACAACGATAGTTGTAGAGATTGTGATGATTTTTGAGAATCTGATAGTGGTCGCGTTGTCTCTTCATCTCTGAGTGGTGATACTCTTGTGAGAAGCTTGCTCTACAAGTATATTGTAATCTTTGTGATTTACTAAATAATATATTAGGTGGATTTTGGAGTGTGGGGTTTTTCTTTCGAAAGGGTTTCCCCGTAAATCAACGTGTCATAGTATGCATGATATTTATGTCTATTCATTTAAGTTTTTATAACTGTTAAAGATTTGTAAAATTTTTACATTATCCATCTCAAGATTAGTGTAGGAAGTTGTTTCACTACCTTAGCTTCCTTACAAGTGGTATAAAAGCCTAATCACCTTTGGTTTCAGTTGTGGGTTATAGGATTTTTGAACTAATCCAGATTTGAGTGGGAGCTTGTGTAGAAGATACTTTGTGATCTTATTGCAGAAATTTTTAATTCATTAAGGAGAATAGAGGTGGAGAATTTTTTTGGAAATAATTTTGAGATGTGAAAGCTAAAGATGGAGGGTTTGTTGATAGATCTAGATATGTGAGATGTTGTTGATGAGAATGTTTCAAGGCCTATAGATCCTACTCAGACTGCTCAATGTGATGTTATGGATCGTAAAGCCAAGGGTCTAATCAAATTATGCTTGGAAGACTCTATTTTAATTAATGTCCATGAGGAGACCTCTACACAAAAACTATGGAAGAAGCTTGGTGAGATGTATTAGGCCAAATATTTAGTGAACTAGATTTTATTGAGGAATAATTTATATTCCTTGAGAATGGAAGAGGTGGACGAATCACAGACCACCTGGAAGCATTCAATATTTTGGTGGCTCAATTGGCACCAGTTAGTGTCAAAATGGATGAGGAGGAGAAATGTCAGATCTTGCTTTGTTCTTTGCCTGATTCATGGGATTCTCTTGTTATGGATATTGGGAGTACTTTTGTTATTTTGAAGACTGAAGATGTGTTGGGCTCTTTTCTTTCTAAAGAAATGAGGAGGAAGGTATCCATCATTTCCAAGGAGGCCCTAAATGTTCATGGAAGACCTAAGGAAAAAGGCAAGAATAATGAGAAGTGTGACAAATCCAAGTCAGGAGGAGAATCTAAATCTCCTAGAAAGTCCAAAAATTATTTGTTGGAATTACCAATAGTCACGGACATGATTGTAGGAATGCAAAGAAGAAAATAAGAAGAAAGAAAGTTGATTCTAATTTTAAATTTGAGGAAGGAAGATGGTGAAGCATTCATTCACGACTTTGGCAGCTTCGATGTAGATGTGATGCATGGTTAATTGACTTAGGTTCATCTTTTCATATGACCTTTAATAAAGATTGGTTTTGTGAATATGAAGAATTTGATGGAGGTAAGGTATACTTGGGTGGTGATTCTCATTTAGACATTGTTGGCCATGGTAAAGTTAAAATTAGGTTTCTTGATGGTAGAATAAAAAAGGATTAATGGTGTGTTGCATATCCTTGGATTAGCACGAAATTTTTTATCTATGAGAAAAATAATAGATGAGGGTGTGTAGGTAGTATTTTGACTCATGATGCAAGATGGTTAGAGGTGTTATGGTGATTGCTAGAAGTGTAGGATATGTCACGTCTCAAAGCTGATGCATGCACTGTGTGGTGAAGTGAAGCTACTTATGTGAAAGCAAGGTCTATGGAAGAGTGAGGGGTTTCACCTTGTTAGATGGTCATGGTTTTTGGGTAACCAAGGGTGCTCTTTCTTTTGAACCAAAGTTACCTACAGAGAAAAATATGTTATGGCACCAAAGACTTGGCCACATTGGAGAAAAAGGTCTAAGGACCTTGAAAAATAAAAACCTTGTTGAAGGTTGGTGGGATTGTAATCTTGAATTGATTTATGTAGGCATTACATTTTATGGAAGCGAGGGCCATTAGGTTTACTTGAGGTTTTCATAAAATCTTACATTATCGTATTGGATCTTATTCATTCGATGTAATTAGTCACGTAGATGTTCCTTGATTGGTAAATCCACATATTATGTTCATTTATTGATATTTTATAGTAGGACATGGGGTATATTTTCACAAAAGGCTAAATATGGAAAATTATTAGGTTGATTTAAAGAATGTAAAGCAATGGTTGGAGATTCTGCGGTGGAAAATAAAATGTTTGAGGACTGATAATGGTAGTGAATTTTTCTCTAACAATTTTGATAAATTCTATAAAGATTGTAGTATTTGTAGACAAAAGACAACTTCGTATTCTCAACAACAAAATGGAGTTGTTGAAAGAATGAACAGGACATTGATGGAGAAGGATAGGAGTATGTTAAATGGTGCTTGTCTAGAAAAAAGGTTTTGGGCTGAAGTTGTTGCCACTACCTGTTACCTAATAAACAAGTCTCCTACATCAACTCTTGTTGATAAGACACCTATAGAGGCATGTTCAGGTGGCAATCCTTCATTGAGACATCTTAGAGTTTTTTATTGTGAGGCATAAGCACATGTGCCAAAGGAGAAGCAAACAAAGTTAGAGAACAAGGCCATGAAATGTATCTTCATTGGATACAGTTATGGTGTGAAAGGATACAGGCTTTGGGATCTTGTTGCACAAAAGGTAATACATAGTAGAAGTGTTATTTTTAGAGAAACCGAGCCTTCTTCTATTACATTGCAGCCAAAACAAATCAAACAAGAAGATGTGATTAAATTTACTCCTACTCTTGATAAAGTTGAATCGATGTCCAAGGATAGACAAGAAGTTGAGGAGATCTCATCTAGCTCTGGATCTTCAAAAGAGGAGGAAGAACCTCCAACTCAACTTGTTCGTAGGTCTACAAGACATAGAAAACCACCTATAAGGTATTCACTTGATGATTGGAGATGTATTTTTTCTTTGAATACTAACATGGATGAACCCCAATCTGTAGAAGAGGCACTAGGAATGAATGATGTAGAACCCTAGAAGATTTCTATGGATGAAGAAATGGCATATTTGAAAAATAATGATACATTGGATCTTGTACCATTGCTTGAAGGATAAAAATATTTTGGTTGTAAATGGGTGTTCAAGAAAAAGATTGGTTTAGATGGAAGTATTAAGAAATACAAAGCAACATTGGTTGTGAAGGGTTACTCTCAAGTTCAGGGTGTTGATTATGGTGAGATATTTTCTCCTCTTGCAAAAATGGCATCCATTAGATTTTTTCTTTCTATTGTTGTTGCTTTTGATTTAGAGGTTTATCAAATGGATGTGAAAACTACTTTCCTTCACGGTGATTTGGAGGAGGATATTTATATGACACAACCAGAGCACTACGGGTGAAAGGTAAAAGTAAATTGGTTTGCAAATTGAAGAAATCTTTGTATGGCTTAAAAAAGAGTCCTAGGAAGTGGTACCAAAAATTTGGTACATATGTTTTGAGTTTGGGATTTGAACGTTCTAAATCAAATCACTATGTTTATTATAAAACTGATGGTGATCGTTTCCTGTTTATTGCATTATATGTTGATGATATGTTATTTATTGGCAAAGGGAAAGGTATGATTTCAAAATTGAAATCTCAACTTGCTGCTAAATTTGAAATGAAAGATCTTGGTGCAACTAAATCCATTCTTGGGATGGAAATTAAAAGAGAGAGTGAACAAAAAGCTATGACTTGGCCAAAGTAAGTATGCAAATTCAATTTTATAGAGGTTTGATATGCAGGATTGTAGACCATTATGTGTTCTTTTTTCAGTTGGAAAAGAGTTATCTATTTTAGATTGTCCAACATCTCCATCAAAGATGGAAAACATGAGCATAGTGCATTACCAGAGTGCAATTGGAAGTTTGATGTATGCTATGGTTTGTATTAGACCATACATTTCCCAATTCGTGGGAGTTCTTTCCAGATGTATGTCTAATCTTGGTAGAGTTTATTGGGATGCAGTTAAAAGAGTCTTCAGATATTTGTGTGGTACCTCAGATTATTCCTTATGTTATCATAAAAATATTATTGAAGACAAATTTTCCATTGATATTCATGGTTATGTGGATTCAAACTGGGCAGGTGATGTTGATTGTAGAAAATCCACTAGTGCTTATGTGTTTACTTTATTTGGTGGTGCAATTAGTTGGATGAGTAAGTGGTAGGTTGTGGTTGCTTTGTCCACTATTGAAGCAGAGTATATGGCAGCTATTCATGCTTGTAAAGAATCCATTTGGATTAAGAGACTGTGTTCAGATATTGGTATAAAACAAGGTGTAGTGACAATTTATTGCAACAACCACAGTGCGATATGTCTAGCCAAGAACCTGAAATTTCATGCTATGACCAAGCACATTGATGTATAGTATCATTTTGTTAGAGATATGGTCAAAGATGGCAGAGTGAAGTTGGTTAAGGTAGATGCTTTGATGAATTTTTTTGATTATTTAACTAAGCCTATGAGCAAAAAGAAGTTCATATGGTGTTTAGAGACTATGGGCCTTTCAGCCCCTAGCAATTAAAGAGACGATGTTTACACCCTCATGTTGCTCCTACAAGGTGTTCGAAAAGTGGGAGGTTTTTTGGGAAAATGTGTCTCAACCTTGCAATTATATGAGGTTTATTGTTGATAGGATGTATATATATTTATATATGTTTCCTAGTTACACATATAGGTGTATACAATGGCAACACATAGTGAAATGTGAGTGTGTTAACTTTTTCACGAAACTTCTAGAATGACTGACATACATTAAATAAATGATATATTATAAATCTAGAACACTCATTATTAGGTTTTAGATATAATGGAAGATATTTTTTTGGTCTGTCTTGTCCTAGAATGTAACTCTATTTTATGAGGGCATTGTACTATGGTTGCAGTAGAGATTGTGATGATTTTTGAGAGTCTGATAGCGGTCACATTGTCTCTTGATCTCTAGGTGGTGATACTCCTATGAGAAGCCTGCTCTACAAGTATATTCTAATCTTTGTGATTTACTAAATTATATATTGGGAAAATTTTGGAGTGTGGGGTTCTTCTCCTGAAAGGGTTTTCCCCATGTAAATCATTGTGTCGTGGTATGCATGATATTTATGTTTATTTATGTTTAAGTTTCTGTAACTGTTAAAGATCTATAAAATTTTTTTCATTATTCTCCTCTCAAGATTTGTGTAGGAAGTTATTTCGTTGCCTTAGCTTCCTTACAGTGAAGAAAACGGGGTTTTCTAAAACCTAGATGTCACAAAAGCATCCCTATCAGAAATATTTTTTTAGGAATTTCATGTAACATAAACACCTCTTGAATAAACTTTCGAGCTATAATAGGAGATCCATCCATTAGATTTCTTGGAATAAAATGAGCTAGCTTGGTAAGCTTATCCACCACCACTAGAATGGAATTATGCTTATTCCTTGACATTGGAAGACCTTGCACAAAATCCATGCTTATGATCTATCATTTCTTTTTTGGAACTTCATGAGGATACAAAAGTCCTGTAGGGTGGTGATGTTCTGCCTTCACCCTTTGAAATTCTAAGAAACTTGCTATAAATCTTGCAACATCCCTTTTCATTCCTTTCTAGAAAAACAATGGATTTACATCACCCAACAACTAAGTTACTCTGGGATGTCCAGAA
This sequence comes from Sequoia sempervirens, assembly GCA_007258455.2. NCBI lineage: Eukaryota > Viridiplantae > Streptophyta > Pinopsida > Cupressales > Cupressaceae > Sequoia > Sequoia sempervirens. Next base: position 42,883 of record VDFB02322195.1, read on the forward strand.
TAAGGTGCGGTATGAATTTATTTCCATGCTATATTCCTTAATTCATTAGAGTCCGGTACATAGATTCTTCCATTAAAACTTAATAAACCATTAGGTTCAAAGTGAAATCCTTCATACCTCAGATCTTGTGGATTATTTGAGAGTTCTTACTTGACTTTTTCATAATAGTTGTCACCCTTGGATTTTTGCAACACTCAACTCTTGAAATCAGTTTGAATTGGTATCATCAAGGAGATATGTCTCCTATGACTTATGGAATTTGCAACTCGATTTTGCTTTCCCTTAATGCAATTGATATTGATATCATAATCAAATATCAATTCTAGCCATCTCCTTTATTGTGCATTTAGATTTAGATGGGTAAAAAAATACTTCATACCATGGTGATCAGTCTTTAATTCAAATGGTTTATCCAATTAGATAGTGTCTCCCCATCTATAAGGTATGGACAACTGCTACCAATTCCAAATCATGTGAAGAATATTTTTACTCATATGGCTTCAAATTTCTTAACTCATAGGCTATGAATCACCCATTGTATATTAACACTCCATCCAAACCTTCTCTTGAAGCATCTATGATGACTACAAAATCACCATCTGGATTTGGTACTTTCAATATTGGAGTTGTAGTTAATTTCTCCTTAAGTTGGTTGAATGTCACTTGACATTTCTCTGACCATTCAAACTTCTTCCCTTTTCTCTACAAAGATGTGATGGGAAAAGCTATTCAGGAAAGTTTTGATACAAAATTTTGATAATATCCTGCCAAACCCATAAATATTCTAACTTCTAACACATTCTTTGGTATTGGCCATTCAAATATTGCCTTCATTTTTGTTGGATCAACTGCAATCCCATCAAATGAAATCACATGACCCAAGTACTGCACCTCTTTCTAAAAGAAGGTACATTTTAAGAGTTTTCCATAAAGCTTATGCTCTCTTAGACATTGGAGAAAAATCCCTAGATGATGAAGATGTTCTTCTTCATTCTTGGAGTAGATAAGAATATCATCCAAGAAGACCAACATAAACTTGTTTAGGCAATCCTTGAATACACTATTCATCAACTTCAGGAATGTTGTAGGTGCATTCGTTAGTTCAAAAGGTGGGAATGTGAACTCATAATGACCATTCCTATTCCTAAAGGCTATTTTGAAGATGTCTTCATCCTTGATCCTCAATTGATGATATCTTGATCACAAATCAATTTTTGAAAACATTGATGCTCCTCACATCTGATCAAAAGATCATCGATACTTGGTAATGGATACTTGTTCTTTATCATTTCCTTGTTAAGAAGATTATAATCTATGCACACTTGTAGTGTACCATCCATCTTCATAACGAAGATCACTCATGCTCCCCAAGGTGAAACACTAGGTTTGATCAATCCTTTGGACAAAAAATCCTCCAACTAAGCTTTCAACTCCATCGTGGTCATCCTATACGAAACTCTCGATATAGGTTTTGACCTTGAAACAATATTGATGGAGAAATTGAATACTCTTTTGGGAGGTAACCCAAGTAGTTCATATCAGAATACATCCACAAAATTTCCTTAAAATTGGATATTTCTCCATATTCGATTTTCTTGATTCCACCACCTTGCCATCCTTAGCTTCTTGGAGATCTTTGGGTCCATAGTACACTATGTCAACTTGAGAGATGAACTCACTACACTCTTCCAGTTTTTCCATTTTCACAGCAAAAAGTTGACACCCCTTCTTCTTAGCTCTATGCATTTGTACAGTGGAGATTTTATGCAACTTAACTTCCCTAGGTGTTCCTTGTAAGAATACCCAGTTCCCAAGGTCATCTAAACATTCTACAATTTTAGCATGACAATCTACATTGTATCTATGCTTCTACAACCAATTCATTCCTAATATGAAATCATATGAACCTAGGGGGCTACATACAAATTTACTTCCGTAGAGAAACTTAGAAGTCCAACCCTTTCTGCAAAGAAACATTTCTCTACCTTAGCTCTTGTCTAGTTTGCATACTGAACAAACTAGAACTTTTCCATATAGCCAAATTTTATAGAAATATTACTAGCTATACTAGGAGAAGAAATTTTTTATGTAGCATCGGTATAAATTAAAATTTAAATGGGTGTGCCAAACAAAGTACCTGGGATTTCTACCTGGGAGTAATCTGATACTCCACCTGTTGGTTGTCTAGCGATGCATGAATTTTCTATTGGAACACTACTCGTTGAGGAGGTAGAGGGTTTGCATGTGGTTGTGTCCCTGATGTCTTATTAGGACATTGACTTGCATAATGATCTCCTCCACACGTGAAACATCCTCTTATCAGCCCATGCCTTATTGTTGGCTTCCAAAAACTGCCTTTGTTTCTGCTAGGGTTGTTGTTATTATTTCCCTACGATCCCTTCTAGATTCATTTCGATTGTTATGGAATCCCTTATCTCATTTCGTTTGATAGTCCTACCCATTACTTGACTTCTTAGAAGTTTGATTGGCTTGAGACTAATTAATTTTTTTTAGCTTCCTCTCACGATAGGAAGAGATAGATTTAAGCTTCTACTCTTGCTTGATTGATTTTTTGTACACTAAGTCCATAGTAGCAAGATCATGTATGTCTACCTCTTCTTTGATTTGGGATTTAAGACCCAATATAAACTTTTTAATTTGAAACTGCTTATCCTTCTGACATTGAGGTACGTATTTCAAAAGAAGAGTGAATTTCTCCCAATACTCATTTACTGAGGAATCTCCTTGCTTTAAATTTTGAAAGTTTGTTAGCATTTAAGTAAAGCTATGGTAGCCACCGCTTTCAAAAAAATTTCACAAATTCATACCAAGTGAGACTTAATGAACTTAATCTAAGCTCCATCTTCTTGTTCATCCACTAAGTGGATGCTTCACCAGCTAGATGAAAGGCTCCCCATACGGCTTTGGTTGTTTTAGAGTAATTCTTGATCTCAAAATATTTCTCAATTTTTCTGAGCCATGCTTTGGTTGCATCCCCATTGGAGTTTCCCTCAAATTTAAGAGGGGTGACCTTCCTCATATCTCGTGATAATTCATTAGCAAGTTGTTTCCTATTGCTTTCCTTAGATCTAGATTGGTATTTTTCATTATCAAGATTTCTTGAATTTGAATGGTTGTTGGAGTTCTCTCCCTCCTCTTCATTCAAAACTTCTTATTCTAGTCTTCCCACTCCTCTCACCTCTTGCTCGAGGTGGCCAATTCTATCCCTAGTTTCATTCATCATAGCCAAAATTTGGTCCATTTTGGCCCCATATTTTTTTGCGGGTTGACCCTCCTCTTGGCTTTCCCTGAGGTTGGTGCTCGTTCTAACCATTTCTATAAAGTATTTTTTCCACCTAGAGGTGCCATTTCAATTAGTTCCTATGAAGGTTTACTTAAATTTCTAAAAAATTTCATTAGCCAACATACATATACAATAAAATAAAATAAAAATCTTGCACAAGTTTTTCCAAATCATATTTTTTATTAAGATCAAAGGATTTCAATTATCCTTGAACTACATAGACTGACTATTCAAATAGTCTAGGGGATGCTGTCCCTCGAATTCACTTTCTGATACATAGCTAAGTGGAACATATACCTTAGATTGTTGTTTAGATACATTGTCGAAGGGCACATAACCTTCAGAATCACTCTCAGATACATAATTTTGGGGGACATATCCCTTTGATTTTCCACTAGAGGAAATTACAATAACTTTAGACAATGGAAGAACATGAGGGTCCCTAAAAATCATGGTAGGACTAACACTCCACTTTGAGGGCATATCTCTAGAAAGTGGTGTTAATTTAGACCTAGTTGGAGAAATAGGAGAAACTATAAACACTTAAAATTGTCTTGAATGATAGTACACACTTGAATTTGATCACTAACATCATTTCATCCTAAAATCCATCTTTTTCACTTGTTTAATTAAATAAGCCTAGTTATTTAATTAAATGCCTCATTTTCATCTATTGATCTAATTGATCTTGTAGAAACTAAAAATTGTCCTAGGCCTACAACTCTTAATTTATTCATAATTCTTTCATCTTCATTTTTCATAATTAAATAATTTTAATTATTTAATTATTTCCTATGACCATATATCCTCTATTAATTAAATAATTTCAATAATTTAATTAATTCATTCTCATCTTTATTTCCCTTTGACTAATTAAATAAATGTTATTTAATTATGTCACTAATTAAACTTATTTTCTTTCTAAAATTAAATAAATGTTTATTTATTTAATTTCTTATGTCACTTTCCACTATAATTAAATAATTATTTTAATTATTTAATTATTCATTGGTCTTTTCTCTCTTTAATTAAATAAATCTTTATTTATTCAATTTAATCCAATATCCTTGAATTTTGAATTAAAATCATTATTTAATTCAAAATGATGATTCCTCCTTGTCGCAATCTTCTATAATTAAATAATATCTTTATTATTTAATTAGTCATTAATCACTTAAGTTTAGATAAGATTTGATCAGATTTGATTTCTCTAACAGACAGTTTTATCTATGTCAATCTTATCTTCTACATGCAATCCTCTATTAATTAAATAACTTTAATTATTTAATTAATTCATTCTTACCTTTATTCTTCCTTGATTAATTAAATAGATATTATTTATTTAATTACGTCACTAATTAAATCTATCTTCTTTCTAAAATTAAATAAACTATTATCGCAGATAAAGTGGTTTGGTGGTCAGAATTAAGCGGTTTGTAGTGGCGGCCACCAGGGTTCAAACCCTCGCTGGGTCAAAGTGCTCGCAGGCCTTGTGCCTTTGTTGGGCCTTTGTGCTCATAAGTTTGGTTGTTTCTTGTGGTTTGTTGTACCCGGTTCATAGCTCCAGTCAAAAAAGTGTTTACCCCCAATAATATGGGTGCATTGCACCTTTTAGAAAAAACTATTATTTAATTAATTTCTACTACACTTTCAACTATAATTAAATAATCATTTTAAATTATTTAATTATTCCTTAACTTTTTCTCTCTATAATTAAATAAAATATTTATTTATTTAATTAATCGCAAAATATTGAATGTTGAATTAAAATTATTTATCCTTATCATATTCTTCTATAATTAGATAATCTCTTAGTTATCTAATTAGTCATTAATCACTCAAGTCTAGATAAAATTTGATCATTCAGTTATCTTGTGAGATAATATTTAATTTTTTATAACAAATAGACTTTTTGTGTTAATCAGTCTATTATTTAGACAAGATCAGATTTAGTAGATAGTTTTATCCATATCAATCTTATCTTCTACATGCAATCCTTATCCCTCTATGTCTCAACCAATTTCCACCATTGATTAAATTACTTTTTAATTTAATCTCCACCATTGAAGCTTTATCACTTACACTAATTCAACCCTAACCCTATTGCATGTCACATCTTTTAATCTTGATCGTCGATTAATTATCTCTCAATATTAGCCTGTCATTCAAAAATTATATTTTCTATAAATTGGCTTTATCCCTACCATTTTTACTCTCTTGTAATCTTATGAATTTTTGAAACAACTTTAGAAATCTTCAATATTTTGCTAATATCATTGTCATGAGACCATATTTTCATACTTAATAATTAAAATCTGAGGGAAAGTATTATACTACAACGAAATGGAGAAGGATAATGGAGGTGAATCATGGAATTACATG